>JAXIVJ010001774.1:0-42500 GCA_036785665.1 Chirona hameri
ATATATATATATATATATATATATATATATATATATATATATATATATATATATATATATTATATATATATATATATATATATATATATATATATATATATATATATATATATATATATATATATATATATATATATATATATATATATATATATATATATATATATATATATATATATATATATATATATATATATATATATATATATATATATATATATATGTGTCTGTGTCTGTGTCTGTGTCTGTGTCTGTGTCTGTGTCTGTGTCTGTGTCTGTGTCTGTGTCTGTGTCTGTGTCTGTGTCTGTGTCTGTGTCTGTGTCTGTGTCTGTGTCTGTGTCTGTGTCTGTGTCTGTGTCTGTGTCTGTGTCTGTGTCTGTGTCTGTGTCTGTGTCTGTGTCTGTGTCTGTGTCTGTGTCTGTGTCTGTGTCTGTGTCTGTGTCTGTGTCTGTGTCTGTGTCTGTGTCTGTGTCTGTGTCTGTGTCTGTGTCTGTGTCTGTGTCTGTGTCTGTGTCTGTGTCTGTGTCTGTGTCTGTGTCTGTGTCTGTGTCTGTGTCTGTGTCTGTGTCTGTGTCTGTCTCTGTGTCTGTGTCTGTGTCTGTGTCTGTGTCTGTGTCTGTGTCTGTCTCTGTCTCTGTCTCTGTCTCTGTCTCTGTCTCTGTCTCTGTCTCTGTGTCTGTGTCTGTGTCTGTGTCTGTGTCTGTGTCTGTGTCTGTGTCTGTGTCTGTCTCTGTGTCTGTGTCTGTGTCTGTGTCTGTGCCTGTGCCTGTGCCTGTGTCTGTGTCTGTGTCTGTGTCTGTGTCTGTGCCTGTGCCTGTGTCTGTGCCTGTGTCTGTGTCTGTGTCTGTGTCTGTGTGTATGTATGTGTGTGTGTGTATGTATGTATGTATGTATGTATGTATGTATGTATGTATGTATGTATGTATGTATGTATGTATGTATGTGAGAATAGTAGCGGAGTACCGGAGCCTGCTGCAGAGGTTGAAGGAGTCCAGGAAACCAGTCATTGTGACTGGCATCCTCCCTCGCTGTGGAGCCAGTGAGGAGTGGTATTCGAGAGCTCTGTCTGTGAACAGCTCAGTTCAGAACTTATGTTCAGCTATGGGGCTTAGTTATGTAGACTTATGGGATCAGTTCTATGAGTGGCGTAGGTACTATATGAAGGATGGGCTTCACTTATCGGATGAGGGGGCAAGGGCTTTGGGAGATGCCTACAGAAGTGTCATTCAGGGAAACTAGGTAGGAGGGGGGGGGGGGGGGGGGGGGGGGGGGGTCGGGGACGCTAGTACTAGGGCATCAGGAAGTAAGCATTGGTAGAAGTTCATGTCAGAATAGGACAGTAGATCATAATTCCCTCAGAATTAGTAGAGTCAGCTCAAAGTATAAGATCACATGTGTGTTGCTGAATGCCCAAAGTATTAGGTCTAAATTTGATGAGTTTGAGTGTTATGTTGCCCTTGAAAAGCCTGATATCATTTGTGTAACCGAGACATGGGTTAGTGAGGGGTATAATAGGGATAGGCTACAGGATTTCGAGTTACAAGGGTATAACATGTTCTCATACTGCAGAGAATCACGGCAGGGGGGGCGGAGTGTTTGTATATGTAAATAGCTTGTACTGCACTACTAGAGTTGATGATTCTAGTAAAGTAAAAGAAGTAGAATCAATCTGGCTTGACATTAAAATTGGTACAGGAAACAGAGGAAGGTTGAGGATAGGTGCATTTTACAAACCAAGGAATTTTCCAAGGAACTCCCAAGCTGAAACAGACTAAGATATTTGTGAGCAAATACGTAGGAACTTTCGGGCTCAGTGTCTTATTATGGGAGATTTTAACTTAAGAGGATACGAAAGTATAGCAGAGGAAACAAATGAGTGTAGGTTGTATAGGAAAATCTTTGAAGAGGAGCTTTTCATGCATCAGTTTGTAACAGAGCCAACCAGACATTGCTCCATTCTAGACCTTGTATTCTCAGACAACAGTGATCTAGTTAGTGACATAAGTATTTGTGAAGGTCTAGGAACCAGTGATCACAATATGGTTAAATTCAATATCTCATCAGAAATGAGGCCCAAAGATAACCTTATTATGGTTCCAAACTTCAGCCGGGCTGATTTTGATGGTATTAGAAATGACCTCGCACAGATAAAATGGAACGTTGAGTTGGCAGGTTTAGATGCAAAAGATAAGATTGTTGAATTCTTGGAGCAAAATGAACTCATCAAGGATACACAGCATGGCTTTAGGAAGGGCCGTTCTTGTTTAACTAATCTTCTGGAGTTTTTGGATGTTGCAACAGATAGCTTTGATCAGGGTAAACAGCTAGATGTAGCTTTTCTTGATTTCAGTAAAGCATTTGACAAAGTCCCCCATACAAGACGGGGGTTGCAACTTAAAATTCATGGGATCAGGGGCAAGATTCTGGATTGGATAGAAACGTGGCTTTCAGGACGCCAGCAAAGGGTTATATTGAATGGGTGCCAATCACAATGGAAGGAGGTTCTCAGTGGGGTTCCACAGGGCTCAGTCCTGGGCCCATTGCTTTTTATAATATTTGTGAATGCAATTGAGAACAGTATAGACAGCAAAGTCTTGAAATTTGCAGACGATCTAAAAGTTGTCAGGATTATTAGAGGAAAACATGATCAGGATGGTTTTCAATCAGATCTGGACAAGCTAGTTGAGTGGTCTGAAGCATGGCAGATGAAATTCAATTTGAGTAAATGTAAGATTATGCACGCTGGACGGGTTAGCAGTAAACATAGGTATGAAATGGGTGGGCAGAAAATGGAGCAGATTGAAAAGGAAAGAGATTTAGGTGTCGTGGTAAACAATAGACTATCAGCGTCAGACCAGGTTGTAGAAGCTAGGAAAAAGGCACTTAGAATGCTAGGGGCCATTAACAGAAATGTTTCCTACAAGAGTGAAAAGGTAATAACAAAACTGTATTGTGCATACGTTAGACCACATTTGGAGTATTGTGTACAAGCCTGGTCTCCAACATATGAGAAAGATTGCTGGTTGTTAGAAAGAGTTCAAAAAGGGCAACAAAAATGGTGAATTGTCTTGGTAGTTTACCTTATGAAGATAGATTAAAGAAATTGGGTATGTTTTCACTTAGATATAGAAGGCTAAGAGGAGATCTAATTGAAGTCTTCAAACTTGTAAATAGTCAGCATTCTGGATATTTAAAGGGTATGTTTGATTTCAATAGGGAAATCGAGGTAGAGGTCATCAGCATAAACTCATTATGAAACAAAGTAGGACTAGGCTACGACAGTCATTTTTCAGTAGAAGGGTTGTAGGACATTGGAATATGCTACCAGGGGATGTCGCTGATGCAGTGACACTTGCTTCCTTCAAAATTAGATTAGATAAATACTTTACAGAGAAGGGATTAGTTCATAAATACTCGTGGGATTAGCCTTCTTTTATGCAGGTAGAGTAAGGTGATTTGAAGGGGCGAGACTGGTGGAGGGGGGGGGGGGGGGGGGGGGGGGTGCAGGTGCAACCTCGGATGGGCCCAAGAGGCTCTTTGTTGCACTTTTCGTGTATGTCTTTATGTATGTATGTATGTATGTATGTATGTATGTATGTATGTATGTATGTATGTATGTATGTATGTATGTATGTATGTATGTATGTATGTATGTATGTATGTATGTATGTATGTATGTATGTATGTATGTATGTATGTATGTATGTATGTATGTATGTATGTATGTATGTATGTATGTATGTATGTATGTATGTATGTATGTATGTATGTATGTATGTATGTATGTATGTATGTATGTATGTATGTATGTATGTATGTATGTATGTATGTATGTATGTATGTATGTATGTATGTATGTATGTATGTATGTATGTATGTATGTATGTATGTATGTATGTATGTATGTATGTATGTATGTATGTATGTATGTATGTATGTATGTATGTATGTATGTATGTATGTATGTATGTATGTATGTATGTATGTATGTATGTATGTATGTATGTATGTATGTATGTATGTATGTATGTATGTATGTATGTATGTATGTATGTATGTATGTATGTATGTATGTATGTATGTATGTATGTATGTATGTATGTATGTATGTATGTATGTATGTATGTATGTATGTATGTATGTATGTATGTATGTATGTATGTATGTATGTATGTATGTATGTATGTATGTATGTATGTATGTATGTATGTATGTATGTATGTATGTATGTATGTATGTATGTATGTATGTATGTATGTATGTATGTATGTATGTATGTATGTATGTATGTATGTATGTATGTATGTATGTATGTATGTATGTATGTATGTATGTATGTATGTATGTATGTATGTATGTATGTATGTATGTATGTATGTATGTATGTATGTATGTATGTATGTATGTATGTATGTATGTATGTATGTATGTATGTATGTATGTATGTATGTATGTATGTATGTATGTATGTATGTATGTATGTATGTATGTATGTATGTATGTATGTATGTATGTATGTATGTATGTATGTATGTATGTATGTATGTATGTATGTATGTATGTATGTATGTATGTATGTATGTATGTATGTATGTATGTATGTATGTATGTATGTATGTATGTATGTATGTATGTATGTATGTATGTATGTATGTATGTATGTATGTATGTATGTATGTATGTATGTATGTATGTATGTATGTATGTATGTATGCATGCATGCATGCATGCATGCATGCATGCATGCATGCATGTATGTATGTATGTATGTATGTATGTATGTATGTATGTATGTATGTATGTATGTATGTATGTATGTATGTATGTATGTATGTATGTATGTATGTATGTATGTATGTATGTATGTATGTATGTATGTATGTATGTATGTATGTATGTATGTATGTATGTATGTATGTATGTATGTATGTATGTATGTATGTATGTATGTATGTATGTATGTATGTATGTATGTATGTATGTATGTATGTATGTATGTATGTATGTATGTATGTATGTATGTATGTATGTATGTATGTATGTATGTATGTATGTATGTATGTATGTATGTATGTATGTATGTATGTATGTATGTATGTATGTATGTATGTATGTATGTATGTATGTATGTATGTATGTATGTATGTATGTATGTATGTATGTATGTATGTATGTATGTATGTATGTATGTATGTATGTATGTATGTATGTATGTATGTATGTATGTATGTATGTATGTATGTATGTATGTATGTATGTATGTATGTATGTATGTATGTATGTATGTATGTATGTATGTATGTATGTATGTATGTATGTATGTATGTATGTATGTATGTATGTATGTATGTATGTATGTATGTATGTATGTATGTATGTATGTATGTATGTATGTATGTATGTATGTATGTATGTATGTATGTATGTATGTATGTATGTATGTATGTATGTATGTATGTATGTATGTATGTATGTATGTATGTATGTATGTATGTATGTATGTATGTATGTATGTATGTATGTATGTATGTATGTATGTATGTATGTATGTATGTATGTATGTATGTATGTATGTATGTATGTATGTATGTATGTATGTATGTATGTATGTATGTATGTATGTATGTATGTATGTATGTACGTACGTAGACAGACAGACAGACAGACAGACAGACAGACAGACAGACAGACAGACAGACAGACAGACAGACAGACAGACAGACAGACAGACAGACAGACAGACAGACAGACAGACACAGACACAGACACAGACACAGACACAGACACAGACACAGACACAGACACAGACACAGACACAGACACAGACACAGACACAGACACAGACACAGACACAGACACAGACACAGACACAGACACAGACACAGACACAGACACAGACACAGACACAGACACAGACACAGACACAGACACAGACACAGACACAGACACAGACACAGACACAGACACAGACACAGACACAGACACAGACACAGACACAGACACAGACACAGACACAGACACAGACACAGACACAGACACAGACACAGACACAGACACAGACACAGACACAGACACAGACACAGACACAGACACAGACACAGACACAGACACAGACACAGACACAGACACAGACACAGACACAGACACAGACACAGACACAGACACAGACACAGACACAGACACAGACACAGACACAGACACAGACACAGACACAGACACAGACACAGACACAGACACAGACACAGACACAGACACAGACACAGACACAGACACAGACACAGACACAGACACAGACACAGACACAGACACAGACACAGACACAGACACAGACACAGACACAGACACAGACACAGACACAGACACAGACACAGACACAGACACAGACACAGACACAGACACAGACACAGACACAGACACAGACACAGACACAGACACAGACACAGACACAGACACAGACACAGACACAGACACAGACACAGACACAGACACAGACACAGACACAGACACAGACACAGACACAGACACAGACACAGACACAGACACAGACACAGACACAGACACAGACACAGACACAGACACAGACACAGACACAGACACAGACACAGACACAGACACAGACACAGACACAGACACAGACACAGACACAGACACAGACACAGACACAGACACAGACACAGACACAGACACAGACACAGACACAGACACAGACACAGACACAGACACAGACACAGACACAGACACAGACACAGACACAGACACAGACACAGACACAGACACAGACACAGACACAGACACAGACACAGACACAGACACAGACACAGACACAGACACAGACACAGACACAGACACAGACACAGACACAGACACAGACACAGACACAGACACAGACACAGACACAGACACAGACACAGACACAGACACAGACACAGACACAGACACAGACACAGACACAGACACAGACACAGACACAGACACAGACACAGACACAGACACAGACACAGACACAGACACAGACACAGACACAGACACAGACACAGACACAGACACAGACACAGACACAGACACAGACACAGACACAGACACAGACACAGACACAGACACAGACACAGACACAGACACAGACACAGACACAGACACAGACACAGACACAGACACAGACACAGACACAGACACAGACACAGACACAGACACAGACACAGACACAGACACAGACACAGACACAGACACAGACACAGACACAGACACAGACACAGACACAGACACAGACACAGACACAGACACAGACACAGACACAGACACAGACACAGACACAGACACAGACACAGACACAGACACAGACACAGACACAGACACAGACACAGACACAGACACAGACACAGACACAGACACAGACACAGACACAGACACAGACACAGACACAGACACAGACACAGACACAGACACAGACACAGACACAGACACAGACACAGACACAGACACAGACACAGACACAGACACAGACACAGACACAGACACAGACACAGACACAGACACAGACACAGACACAGACACAGACACAGACACAGACACAGACACAGACACAGACACAGACACAGACACAGACACAGACACAGACACAGACACAGACACAGACACAGACACAGACACAGACACAGACACAGACACAGACACAGACACAGACACAGACACAGACACAGACACAGACACAGACACAGACACAGACACAGACACAGACACAGACACAGACACAGACACAGACACAGACACAGACACAGACACAGACACAGACACAGACACAGACACAGACACAGACACAGACACAGACACAGACACAGACACAGACACAGACACAGACACAGACACAGACACAGACACAGACACAGACACAGACACAGACACAGACACAGACACAGACACAGACACAGACACAGACACAGACACAGACACAGACACAGACACAGACACAGACACAGACACAGACACAGACACAGACACAGACACAGACACAGACACAGACACAGACACAGACACAGACACAGACACAGACACAGACACAGACACAGACACAGACACAGACACAGACACAGACACAGACACAGACACAGACACAGACACAGACACAGACACAGACACAGACACAGACACAGACACAGACACAGACACAGACACAGACACAGACACAGACACAGACACAGACACAGACACAGACACAGACACAGACACAGACACAGACACAGACACAGACACAGACACAGACACAGACACAGACACAGACACAGACACAGACACAGACACAGACACAGACACAGACACAGACACAGACACAGACACAGACACAGACACAGACACAGACACAGACACAGACACAGACACAGACACAGACACAGACACAGACACAGACACAGACACAGACACAGACACAGACACAGACACAGACACAGACACAGACACAGACACAGACACAGACACAGACACAGACACAGACACAGACACAGACACAGACACAGACACAGACACAGACACAGACACAGACACAGACACAGACACAGACACAGACACAGACACAGACACAGACACAGACACAGACACAGACACAGACACAGACCCAGACACAGACACAGACACAGACCCAGACACAGACACAGACACAGACACAGACACAGACACAGACACAGACACAGACACAGACACAGACACAGACACAGACACAGACACAGACACAGACACAGACACAGACACAGACACAGACACAGACACAGACACAGACACAGACACAGACACAGACACAGACACAGACACAGACACAGACACAGACACAGACACAGACACAGACACAGACACAGACACAGACACAGACACAGACACAGACACAGACACAGACACAGACACAGACACAGACACAGACACAGACACAGACACAGACACAGACACAGACACAGACACAGACACAGACACAGACACAGACACAGACACAGACACAGACACAGACACAGACACAGACACAGACACAGACACAGACACAGACACAGACACAGACACAGACACAGACACAGACACAGACACAGACACAGACACAGACACAGACACAGACACAGACACAGACACAGACACAGACACAGACACAGACACAGACACAGACACAGACACAGACACAGACACAGACACAGACACAGACACAGACACAGACACAGACACAGACACAGACACAGACACAGACACAGACACAGACACAGACACAGACACAGACACAGACACAGACACAGACACAGACACAGACACAGACACAGACACAGACACAGACACAGACACAGACACAGACACAGACACAGACACAGACACAGACACAGACACAGACACAGACACAGACACAGACACAGACACAGACACAGACACAGACACAGACACAGACACAGACACAGACACAGACACAGACACAGACACAGACACAGACACAGACACAGACACAGACACAGACACAGACACAGACACAGACACAGACACAGACACAGACACAGACACAGACACAGACACAGACACAGACACAGACACAGACACAGACACAGACACAGACACAGACACAGACACAGACACAGACACAGACACAGACACAGACACAGACACAGACACAGACACAGACACAGACACAGACACAGACACAGACACAGACACAGACACAGACACAGACACAGACACAGACACAGACACAGACACAGACACAGACACAGACACAGACACAGACACAGACACAGACACAGACACAGACACAGACACAGACACAGACACAGACACAGACACAGACACAGACACAGACACAGACACAGACACAGACACAGACACAGACACAGACACAGACACAGACACAGACACAGACACAGACACAGACACAGACACAGACACAGACACAGACACAGACACAGACACAGACACAGACACAGACACAGACACAGACACAGACACAGACACAGACACAGACACAGACACAGACACAGACACAGACACAGACACAGACACAGACACAGACACAGACACAGACACAGACACAGACACAGACACAGACACAGACACAGACACAGACACAGACACAGACACAGACACAGACACAGACACAGACACAGACACAGACACAGACACAGACACAGACACAGACACAGACACAGACACAGACACAGACACAGACACAGACACAGACACAGACACAGACACAGACACAGACACAGACACAGACACAGACACAGACACAGACACAGACACAGACACAGACACAGACACAGACACAGACACAGACACAGACACAGACACAGACACAGACACAGACACAGACACAGACACAGACACAGACACAGACACAGACACAGACACAGACACAGACACAGACACAGACACAGACACAGACACAGACACAGACACAGACACAGACACAGACACAGACACAGACACAGACACAGACACAGACACAGACACAGACACAGACACAGACACAGACACAGACACAGACACAGACACAGACACAGACACAGACACAGACACAGACACAGACACAGACACAGACACAGACACAGACACAGACACAGACACAGACACAGACACAGACACAGACACAGACACAGACACAGACACAGACACAGACACAGACACAGACACAGACACAGACACAGACACAGACACAGACACAGACACAGACACAGACACAGACACAGACACAGACACAGACACAGACACAGACACAGACACAGACACAGACACAGACACAGACACAGACACAGACACAGACACAGACACAGACACAGACACAGACACAGACACAGACACAGACACAGACACAGACACAGACACAGACACAGACACAGACACAGACACAGACACAGACACAGACACAGACACAGACACAGACACAGACACAGACACAGACACAGACACAGACACAGACACAGACACAGACACAGACACAGACACAGACACAGACACAGACACAGACACAGACACAGACACAGACACAGACACAGACACAGACACAGACACAGACACAGACACAGACACAGACACAGACACAGACACAGACACAGACACAGACACAGACACAGACACAGACACAGACACAGACACAGACACAGACACAGACACAGACACAGACACAGACACAGACACAGACACAGACACAGACACAGACACAGACACAGACACAGACACAGACACAGACACAGACACAGACACAGACACAGACACAGACACAGACACAGACACAGACACAGACACAGACACAGACACAGACACAGACACAGACACAGACACAGACACAGACACAGACACAGACACAGACACAGACACAGACACAGACACAGACACAGACACAGACACAGACACAGACACAGACACAGACACAGACACAGACACAGACACAGACACAGACACAGACACAGACACAGACACAGACACAGACACAGACACAGACACAGACACAGACACAGACACAGACACAGACACAGACACAGACACAGACACAGACACAGACACAGACACAGACACAGACACAGACACAGACACAGACACAGACACAGACACAGACACAGACACAGACACAGACACAGACACAGACACAGACACAGACACAGACACAGACACAGACACAGACACAGACACAGACACAGACACAGACACAGACACAGACACAGACACAGACACAGACACAGACACAGACACAGACACAGACACAGACACAGACACAGACACAGACACAGACACAGACACAGACACAGACACAGACACAGACACAGACACAGACACAGACACAGACACAGACACAGACACAGACACAGACACAGACACAGACACAGACACAGACACAGACACAGACACAGACACAGACACAGACACAGACACAGACACAGACACAGACACAGACACAGACACAGACACAGACACAGACACAGACACAGACACAGACACAGACACAGACACAGACACAGACACAGACACAGACACAGACACAGACACAGACACAGACACAGACACAGACACAGACACAGACACAGACACAGACACAGACACAGACACAGACACAGACACAGACACAGACACAGACACAGACACAGACACAGACACAGACACAGACACAGACACAGACACAGACACAGACACAGACACAGACACAGACACAGACACAGACACAGACACAGACACAGACACAGACACAGACACAGACACAGACACAGACACAGACACAGACACAGACACAGACACAGACACAGACACAGACACAGACACAGACACAGACACAGACACAGACACAGACACAGACACAGACACAGACACAGACACAGACACAGACACAGACACAGACACAGACACAGACACAGACACAGACACAGACACAGACACAGACACAGACACAGACACAGACACAGACACAGACACAGACACAGACACAGACACAGACACAGACACAGACACAGACACAGACACAGACACAGACACAGACACAGACACAGACACAGACACAGACACAGACACAGACACAGACACAGACACAGACACAGACACAGACACAGACACAGACACAGACACAGACACAGACACAGACACAGACACAGACACAGACACAGACACAGACACAGACACAGACACAGACACAGACACAGACACAGACACAGACACAGACACAGACACAGACACAGACACAGACACAGACACAGACACAGACACAGACACAGACACAGACACAGACACAGACACAGACACAGACACAGACACAGACACAGACACAGACACAGACACAGACACAGACACAGACACAGACACAGACACAGACACAGACACAGACACAGACACAGACACAGACACAGACACAGACACAGACACAGACACAGACACAGACACAGACACAGACACAGACACAGACACAGACACAGACACAGACACAGACACAGACACAGACACAGACACAGACACAGACACAGACACAGACACAGACACAGACACAGACACAGACACAGACACAGACACAGACACAGACACAGACACAGACACAGACACAGACACAGACACAGACACAGACACAGACACAGACACAGACACAGACACAGACACAGACACAGACACAGACACAGACACAGACACAGACACAGACACAGACACAGACACAGACACAGACACAGACACAGACACAGACACAGACACAGACACAGACACAGACACAGACACAGACACAGACACAGACACAGACACAGACACAGACACAGACACAGACACAGACACAGACACAGACACAGACACAGACACAGACACAGACACAGACACAGACACAGACACAGACACAGACACAGACACAGACACAGACACAGACACAGACACAGACACAGACACAGACACAGACACAGACACAGACACAGACACAGACACAGACACAGACACAGACACAGACACAGACACAGACACAGACACAGACACAGACACAGACACAGACACAGACACAGACACAGACACAGACACAGACACAGACACAGACACAGACACAGACACAGACACAGACACAGACACAGACACAGACACAGACACAGACACAGACACAGACACAGACACAGACACAGACACAGACACAGACACAGACACAGACACAGACACAGACACAGACACAGACACAGACACAGACACAGACACAGACACAGACACAGACACAGACACAGACACAGACACAGACACAGACACAGACACAGACACAGACACAGACACAGACACAGACACAGACACAGACACAGACACAGACACAGACACAGACACAGACACAGACACAGACACAGACACAGACACAGACACAGACACAGACACAGACACAGACACAGACACAGACACAGACACAGACACAGACACAGACACAGACACAGACACAGACACAGACACAGACACAGACACAGACACAGACACAGACACAGACACAGACACAGACACAGACACAGACACAGACACAGACACAGACACAGACACAGACACAGACACAGACACAGACACAGACACAGACACAGACACAGACACAGACACAGACACAGACACAGACACAGACACAGACACAGACACAGACACAGACACAGACACAGACACAGACACAGACACAGACACAGACACAGACACAGACACAGACACAGACACAGACACAGACACAGACACAGACACAGACACAGACACAGACACAGACACAGACACAGACACAGACACAGACACAGACACAGACACAGACACAGACACAGACACAGACACAGACACAGACACAGACACAGACACAGACACAGACACAGACACAGACACAGACACAGACACAGACACAGACACAGACACAGACACAGACACAGACACAGACACAGACACAGACACAGACACAGACACAGACACAGACACAGACACAGACACAGACACAGACACAGACACAGACACAGACACAGACACAGACACAGACACAGACACAGACACAGACACAGACACAGACACAGACACAGACACAGACACAGACACAGACACAGACACAGACACAGACACAGACACAGACACAGACACAGACACAGACACAGACACAGACACAGACACAGACACAGACACAGACACAGACACAGACACAGACACAGACACAGACACAGACACAGACACAGACACAGACACAGACACAGACACAGACACAGACACAGACACAGACACAGACACAGACACAGACACAGACACAGACACAGACACAGACACAGACACAGACACAGACACAGACACAGACACAGACACAGACACAGACACAGACACAGACACAGACACAGACACAGACACAGACACAGACACAGACACAGACACAGACACAGACACAGACACAGACACAGACACAGACACAGACACAGACACAGACACAGACACAGACACAGACACAGACACAGACACAGACACAGACACAGACACAGACACAGACACAGACACAGACACAGACACAGACACAGACACAGACACAGACACAGACACAGACACAGACACAGACACAGACACAGACACAGACACAGACACAGACACAGACACAGACACAGACACAGACAGACAGACAGACAGATAGATAGATAGATAGATAGATAGATAGATAGATAGATAGATAGATAGATAGATAGATAGATAGATAGATAGATAGACCAATGTAACCTACCCACAAAACTGGTTCTAAGCTTAGATTATGCCTACTGTCCTCAATTTGGGCAATTTTGTTAAATTTCCGCAAGAAGTATATTTTGTGGTAAATATATTTCATGGTTGCAAGGGAACACCACTAGGCTGCACCTGATGCAGACATGGTTATGATTGACTGACGAGGGTGGATCCAGCCGGCCGTGATATGGGGGCCCGGTCAGAACGAGAGCCCGGTCACAACAGGGTCCGGTCCTTGCAGATTCTTGATGCGGGCCCGTTTCTGGTGGGGGCCCGGTCTTGGTCAGGCCGGTCGATGCAGGGGCCTCGATCGAAAACCAGGGGGGGGGGGGGGGGCGAAAAAACGCCCCCCCCCCCAGCGCCTCCAGGGTTAATTCCTATTCCGTTCGCGAACGTAGCCTAGCGTAGTTTATACGAGACTTTGACGTCCAAAGATTGGAATTTTTAAACCTGTAGAGGACATGAATCTGGAGGATAGAAAGGAAGAAAAAAACGCCATAATTTGGCCCAATTTCTAAAATTGCCTCCATTTCCGAAGAAATAATTTATTCATGCCGAAAGAATATTAAGTCCCGTGTAAACGTGGTTTCTATCTACACTACAATTTGTGCATAAGCATCTCAAACATCTATGGGGGTAGCCAAATCATATTGTAACACTCAACTTCAATGATGAAATCAAATACTTCGCTATTTGGCACATGTTACGTTTAATCGTCAATACTATGTATATAGTATTGATAATATTGATAGTAGTAGATATGTACCTATGTAGGCCGGTGACCGATGATTTTGAGTATCCAAGCCCACCAAAGATAATGGGTAGGAGATAATGGGTACGAAGTTTGACATTTTTGACGCGATCTATTCCCCGTGCTTCTCTCATTTTGACCAAACTCCAGAAAACCTGTGCGCAGCTTCCATACAGCTATGCAGCAACTGGTTGACACCAGATCCTGGATCCGTTGGTTATGCCTTCCCAAGTCATGCGTGAGACCGTCTCCACATTTGTTGCGATGCTGTATGTTGTACAAATCAGCCATGTATCGCGCCAACTGATCACACATACCTGCTACGAAAATACCGTATCGGTTCACCACTACTGCGTGTTGTCATTGACATAATTTTGTCAACTCTCGACAGTTGTACCGCATATCGGTAGCACACGCACCTAAAATTCGCACATCAGTAGCACACGCAGTTACTTTACACGGCATTGACAAGACAATTATCATGTCTCAGATCCCATGCTGTAGGGGCCCGCTCAAAACAAGTGACCGAAATCCGCGAAGTAGTCTTTGTCTTTGTAGAAAAAGTAGTCTTTGTCATGTGCTACTTTCAGCAGTGACCACTTTTACTTTATCTTATATGTTATTCTTCCCATCTAAGTATCTAACCAATTCCACTGCCTTCCCCGGAGCCCCCCCCCCCCCCTGCCTGATATTTCTTGTTTTGCTTGTTTCAGTTGATTTCCATTTCATAGCAGGGAGTGCCGCGACTTTACACTTTTATTTTCTCTGGCATGGTTCTGTGAGTCGTTGGGATTGAGGGAGGGGCACTTCTGGTCACCTGGGTGGCGGTGTATTTTAAAAATGACCCCCATGGCCAAGTTAAAAGGGTTCGAGGGGCCCCTTCTCAAATGGAGGCCCCTCTGAGGTTTGCATCCCCAATGTCATTTCCAAAGCTACACCCATTGGGGTGTTATCACCCCCCCCCCCTGCGCCGGCGGTATTTAGGGGATCCCCTAACATTTTGTAGAATCCGTCTATCGAAATAAGATTCCAAAGTTGGATTATATGGGATGATCGGGGCCATGAGCCCTATTGTGACCAAAATCGGCCGAAAATTAGCAAATTTCCTACTTCTATTGAAATCTAAGCATTTTCAGAGGGAAATTTGTTTCGAAGTAGTTAGAGACTAATGCACAAGAAAGCGAACTCTGATGAGTTTTATTTTAATGTTAACATAATTTGTTGGTTTTAGCACCTAAATCAATTTGTCTGCGGTTCTGGGTCCGCCCGTGCACAAAGCAGTGGCGGATCTACTGTTGGGCAAAATAGGCAATTGCCCCCCAAACGTAAAATCAGTAGGTAGATGACTTGAAAATCTATAATCATTATAACCCTCCGCCACCGCTCAACAACTTTCCGCTGAAGCCCCCCTCACCCGCTCAACAACTTTTCGCTGAAGCCCCCCTCACCCGCTCAACAACTTTTCGCTGACGGCGCCGTCATGTGGGGTTATGGCGCCCTCTTGAAGACTTGGCCCCCTTGACAGATTTATAAAGACTTCTTGTGACTGCTTGTGACTACCTTTGCGGAGAGAAATCCCCCCCCCCCCACCTTGAAACCTAGATCCGCCACTCGCACAAAGTGCCCTTTTTAGTCTGCCTAGGATGCTCTTTCCGACAACAGGGTGTGCCCTTTCCTCATTTTGTGACATAGTGGAAAATCCTTAAAATATGCCCTGTTTCCTACACCACCTCACCTTAATATAATGCTAGTCGTGTAGCCAGCCGGTCGATACAGCTGATGCGGTTGGAAAGCTGCCTAGGATGAACGGACTGGCCGATGATAACTATCACCATCAGTGGTTGTGCAGCGCCGATTCTGCGGCAGCGTTCCCGCTCCGCACTCTGCGGCTGCCGGTACAGTACTGCAGCAGATGGGACGGCGAGGGGCCGGCCGGTCACGTGCAGTGCACGCCACGGTCGCTGCAGTGCCGCGCTCGTGCAGAGAAATACAGGTTCTGTTCGCTGTACCGGTTTCCGTGAGTACGAAAATGCACGGATAATTCCTGACAATGCGAAGTTCAGTTAACCTGGCATTGACTGGGGTCTCAGCCGAACGCCATTGACGGGGGGGGGGGCGTTAAACGCCCCCTGGTTATCTTACGAACCAATGATCGCAGCGAGACGCGCAAGACGGCATTCAAAAGCTCCAAATGAGATGAATCTAAAGCATGCTAAAATATTTCAAAGTGAGGTCAAATGTCAGGTCACGGTCAGGTAAAATGTCAAAATCGACATTTTAGTTTATGGGCCATACTTTCCAGCAAAAGCCAGCGATTACGACCATGATCACCCGAAGTGTTTCCAAATGTATTATGCACATCCCGCATGGGCTAAAGTGAGATTGTTGGCGAAGTTCAAGGTCAAGGTCAGGTCACAAAATCACTATGCGAAAAATATCTACGAAAGTCATGCAGCACATGTTTTATGGGTTATTTGCCACGTAGAATTCGATAGTGATAATCATTTTACCAACTGAATTCATTTACGTGAAGTTATTGTCAAGTTCAGGTCAACTTCAAGTCACTGAAGGTCAAAATTTGAAATTGATAAATATAAAAAAGAAGCCATGTTGATGGACCAGTTTTCTCTCAGGAATACAGTGCTGGCATTTATTTGTCTGTATCTGGTCAATAATAGCCAGAAAACGCAATGTCAAAATATGACGTCATGAATTACCTATACTTTAGATGTCATGTCACTCAAAAATGGAGATATCAGTTTGAAATTTGGTATAGTAGTTGCTTAGGTATGGTTCTCTGATATATCTTCCGTTTTGGTAATATTTAAGACAATTTAGATTTTGTGATAATGTCCCTCAAAAAACGTTTTTGTTTTTGTTGTTGGGGGTCAAAAACTTTTCTAAAAAAATCCGAGATAGCCAGTTTGTAGCCCTTGCAATTTTTTTTTATCTTTTGGCGTTTTTAGATTGCATTTTGCTTCAATTGCGGCACTTGTACGGCCTGGAAAAGTTTAGCTGATTTTGGTGTAAAACTCTTGTGTAGTGACGTCACTAAATTCGCTATAATTTGAGAAAAAATGTTAACATTTCTTCTTTTTTTGCACACAAGACGTAACAATTATTTTTAAGAAGGTACCCGAAGTTTCACGTTGATAGCATTATTAGTTTTTCAGCTATTGCGAAAATTCATCAGGCGGGCGTTAACACCCCCGTCAATGGCGCGTTAAGCATATATTATATTATTAAATTATATATCGCTCGCCCTGGTGGGTGGGTCATTTTGATCCCCCTGAGGTTTTCTGGAATAGCGGGAAATCGACGGTGCTTGCCGCCAAATTTGGCAAAGCTATTCAGGCCTCAATTACCCACATTGTGTGAAAGGATTGATCTCGGGTCATCTCAGGTCAGGTCACCAGGTCACGTCAAGTGACCTTACCTCCAACAATGTTTGTGGTCGTGCAAAAGCCACAGGGTTTGACCGGATTATTTGAAACTTACAGAAGTTTATCGTGGCATAGGTATCTACAATTCGTGTATCTCATATTTGTTTGTATATCAGTGACCTAAGGTCAGGTCAATTTCGTGTCCTTCCCATTATGCCAATGGGAAAATATACCAATGCTTCCTTTTCAGAAAATATGCATTAGAGCAGGCAAATTCTTTCAGGAGCATGCTATTGTAGCTCATTCTTGACGACGCAGGTGCAACTGTTGCTCTATGACCTCTGCAAGGTCAGCTGAAGTCATCTGAGGTCATTAGCACTTTTGTCAATAACGTCTGATCGTATAAAGATGCGACTGCAGCCTATGTGTTGTCTCATCGAGGCGCGTCTCCCCATATGCAACATGACCTACTTGGGTCACCAAATGACCTTGACCTTAGGCCAAATTTTGGACTTGACCTAGTGAAGTCATCGTATATGGTTCGTATATGGTGTATGGTTCGAAGCGCCAGGACGAAGCAAACACGATGGTGTTATAATTATTGTCTTATCTTCAACAGATACAAAGTTATTCACGAGAGATAATACAAAAAAGAAGAAAAAACAATTTTGTGAAGGAATTTGGGAATAGGTGAGCGACTGTGTTTTTCAAGAGCTTTCGATTGCTTTTCTCGGTCTGTTCCTAGCTATTATAGTTTCCGAGAGATTTGGGGGGTTTCTGGAGCAAAGTCCTAAACTTGGAAAATTTAACCTTTGATGACCTCAATATTGGCCAGAGACACAAATGGCCGAAGTAACTTTTTTCTTCTTCATTGAGAGCTTTTGAACGCCTTTTCTGCGTCTTTCTCTAGCTATTTTAGGAGAGTTAGTGGGGGTAATTTTGACCCCACCTGGGCGAAGTTGTCTCAGAGACCTACTGGTGCGCGGGATATTATAGTATACCTATATTTGATATTGTCATGCCTTATAGAACGTATACACGTACCCTTACATATGTTATGGTAGACAGTAGGGGAGAGTGGGGTATGTTGTATCGTGTACACGTTGAAACAAGACGATTTGTTCCCAAATTATCCAACCGATGGCGTTAGTGATGCGATGAAACGAGACGCTGCACGCCGTCCGCCACCTTTCCTTGTTATGTCGGCGCCATAGGTGGACACGTCTCCGGGTGAGTCACGATTTTTTTTAGGACCGTTGTACAAAATGAGTTTGAACGAAAAAGTGCGTTTTCGGTAACACAAATCGGTAGGATATCAGTGCTTAAAATGTTATAATTGAGGGTTGGCTTTAACCCTCGCCCTACGGGAGCTTTTTTCACCTTCGCCCTACGGGGGGGGGGGGCTGACAGGCCCCCTGTTAACTTCAAAACCAAGCAACTTAGACCAATGCAGAAAGAACCAGCATGTTGCCTGTCATGAGAGGAATCTAACAATAATCGATTTTTAGGTTTCAGACAACGGGTGACCTTCCAGGTCAAGTGAATGACCTCGGATTTACCACGTCCAGAACAGCGAATTTGCTCTTCAGAAAACATAAAAATTAGACATTGATAAATGTAAATAAAAAGGCATGTTTCTAGAACAGTTTTGGCTCAGAAATACAGAAAAAAGGCAACTATTTGTTCGTATCTTGTCAAAAAAGTAAAAAAGTCATTAAAAAATGACGTCATGAGTTTCTTACACTTAGGGAGCCATCACTCAGTCAAAAATGAAGATATTGCTATGAAATTTGGTATAGGTATTGTCCATACCCATTTCTCTCACATATATTCCGTTTTTTCTAACATCTTTGAAAAATGTATTTTTGTAGGGATTTTCCCCCCAAATCATTTTTTTATTTATTTTAGGGGTCAAAAACCCAAAATTGTGAAAATCCGAGATTGCCATTTTAAAGAGAATGCCATTTTGTATCCAAATGCCACTCCGACTCTCCGTCTCTCCGTCTCTCCGTCTCTCCGTCTCTCCGTCTCTCCGTCTCTCCGTCTCTCCGTCTCTCCGTCTCTCCGTCTCGCCGTCTCTCCGTCTCGCCGTCTCTCCGTCTCGCCGTCTCGCCGTCTCGCCGTCTCGCCGTCTCGCCGTCTCGCCGTCTCGCCGTCTCGCCGTCTCGCCGTCTCGCCGTCTCTCTGTCTCTCTGTCTCTCTGTCTCTCTGTCTCTCTGTCTCTCTGTCTCTCTGTCTCTCTGTCTCTCTGTCTCTCTGTCTCTCTGTCTCTCTGTCTCTCTGTCTCTCTGTCTCTCTGTCTCTCTGTCTCTCTGTCTCTCTGTCTCTCTGTCTCTCTGTCTCTCTGTCTCTCTGTCTCTCTGTCTCTCTGTCTCTATGTCTCTCTGTCTCTCTGTCTCTCTGTCTCTCTGTCTCTCTGTCTCTCTGTCTCTCTGTCTCTCTGTCTCTCTGTCGCTGTCGCTGTCGCTGTCGCTGTCTCTGTCTCTGTCTCTGTCTCTGTCTCTGTCTCGCCCACATCCCAGCATTGGCAGATATGTAGCGGCAGGCGTAGTAGAATTGAGGTGGTAGCACTGACTAGACATCGCATCGGCCACTGCTACACTTCCTACAGCCATCATTTGACCGGATCGGAACAGCCTGTGTGCAACCACTGCAAAGTTCCACTGAGCCAAGACATCGCTCGATGATGCGCTAGGCGACAATGCAACTGTCAACATTGAACAAGTTCTCGGATATCCAAAGGAGTTCCGATTTAATATTGTGTTCAATTCCCGCCAGTTACTGTGCTAAAATATCCTTAGTTATGTAGATAGGCGCTGTGGCCTAAGTGCAAAAAAGTGCCACCAAAACCCACGACTTAACCCTATTCCCTGCGGGCGGCCAGAATTACGTTAACCTGCGGGGGGGGGGGGGGGGGGGGGCAGATTCTGCCCCCCCCCAGAGATCTCGAGAACCGCTTTGTCGATTTCGACAGCGAAAACGCCATTCGATGCGTCATGACAAGATCTCTCTTGTTGGACCCCGAATTTTTGTTTTGTTCAAAAATGTGGGGCCGGGGGTAACAAATCCGAAAATTGTGGGTGTTTTTTGAAAGGTCATTGTGCCCATGTGGCTCGACCGATTTTCATGCCCTAAGCGTTTTTGAGCTTCAAATGCAATGGTCTTTAATATATTAAAAGATAAAAAACAAAATAAAAAATCATAGGCGTATTCAGGAAATGTAAAAAGGGGGGATTTTCTGAAGACAAAAATATGTGCTATTCGTGATTGTTTGGGACGACATGAACGTCACATGTGGGCATGATATGTTGTAATTTGTTAAATTTGATATATTGCGCATAGGCGGATCCAGGAAAAACATGGGGACACCATGCGCGTAACGCTTTTATCATCTTACGTTGGACCTAATTTGATGGTGGGTATCGCCTCCCATTTTTTATTCTGAGTGCGCCTCTGCCCCACAAATATGTACAATCCCAGTATTTATGACGCATATGATTCCAGGGTTAAAAGTCAAAAGATAAAAAGTAAACGGACGGAAAGTCAAGGGACGAAAAGTCAAGGGGTAGAAATTCGACATCGCTAAAAGTCGAAAGATAAAAAGTCGAAAAGGTAAAAAGTCAACATGGCAAAAAGTCAACACGCTAAAAGTAGAATAGTAAAAAGTCGTGTAGATAAAAGTCGAAAGATAAAAAGTCGAAAAGGTAAAAAGTCAACATGGCAAAAAAACAACACACTAAAAGTCGAATAGTAAAAAGCCGTATCGATAAAAGTCGAAAGATAAAAAGTCGAAAAGGCAAAAAGTCAACACGCTAAAAGTCGAATAGTAAAATGTCGTGTAGATAAAAGTCGAAAGATAAAAAGTCGGAAGACAAAAAGTCGAAACACAAAAAGTCGGAAGATAAAAAGTCGAAAGATAAAAAGTCGAAAGATAAAAAGTTTAAAGAAAAAAAGTGGAAAGATAAAAGTCGAAAGGTAAAAAGTGAAAAGATAAAAAGTCGAAAAGGTAAAAAGTCAACATGGCAAAAAGTCAACACGCCAAAAGTCAAATCGTAAAAAGTCCCATAGCTAAAAGTCAATGGGAAGAGTCGACGTGGCAAAAAGTCAACTCGCAAAAAGTCAAATCGCAACAAGTTGAATCGATAAAAGTCAATCGCAAAAAGTCGAATGAGTAAAAAGTCAACGTGGCAAAAAGTCAACACGCCAAAAGTCAAAAAAATAAAAGTCAAGTAGATATAAAAGTCACTAGCATAGCATACAAGTCGCATGAGTAAAATGCTAACATAGTAACCCCCTCCCCAGCCACCATGTACGGTCAGGTCGATCCGGTTCATGGAAATGTTACTAGAGCCTCATGGGAATCCTCGCCATTGGGGCATTGGAGCACCTGCAGATCAGATTTCAGCCAATCGGCGTTCGTGTGACCGACCGAGTCGGCTGCGGCGCGTTGTCGCGTCTCGTCAACTGCACAGTGGCAGAGGCAGGTATATGCACAATGTGCTAACGATCAGTTTAACTATTTACGCTGTTACCGCTCTAAAAAAATGATATCTTCATTGGCGGCATGGCGTTTGGCATGGCGTTTGAGTGGAGTGCATGGAGTTTAAACTCCACCGGAAGTAAATACCTATCACCGCTATTGCTCTCTCCGCTGCGCTGAGTTGGCTCCCGGTAACTTCCAGCCATCTCCGGTATCACCCGTCCCCGACACGGTGCCCGGTCATGTGAAGTGCTGATTGCAATAACAAGCTTTAGTTCGGCAGCGACCAGCTGCGAGTGAGGAGCGCCGGATCAGGAGACGTCATGAGTTACCAATACTTTATATGCCATAAGTCAGTCAAACATGATGATATCATTCTGAAATTTGGTACCAGTTTCCAACCACAGTTTCCAACCACAGAACCACAGTTTCCCATATGTGGTTCTCTGACATATATTCCGGCTTTTTGAATATCTTTTACAAAATTGATTTGGTGGGCATTTCCCCCACAATTTTTTTTTTGTGTGCATTTTTGGGTCAAAAACCAAAATGTTCGAAAATCCGAGATAGCCATTTCGTAGCCATTGCGATTTGCTATCTTTTGACGTTTTTGGATTGCATTTTGCTTAAAATATAGCATTTGTACGGTCTGTTACATTTTAGCTGATTTTGGTGTAAAATTCGTGTGTAGTGACGTCACTAAATTCGCTATAACCGATACAAAAAATCGACGAAATTTATTTATTTTTTTCACAGAAGACGTAAACGTGATTTCGAAGAAGGTACCCAAAGTTTCACGTTGATAACCCTATTGGATTCTGAGTTATTACGAAAATTCATCAGGGGGGGGTTAAACGCCCACCCCCAGTCAATGGCGGGTTAATAGTCGGATAGTCCAAAGAAAAGAATGGAATGAACGGGAAGTCAAGAGACGAAAATTGAATGGGCCAAATGAACTGATTATCGTCATTTACTTTTTGCCATTTCGACTTCTTACCTTTTTACTCTTCATCCTTCGACTTTTATCGACGTCGACTTTTTGCTATTTTACTTTATACGTATTTATTTTTTCCCATCTCGACTTTTTACGTTTTTTTTACTTTTCATCTTTCGACTTTTAGCGACGTTGACTTTTTACCATTTCTACTTTTCATCTTTTGACTTTTAGCGACGTTGACTTTTTACCATTTCGACTTTTTATCCTTCGACTTTTTGCCATTTCGACTTTTCGCCTTTTGACTTTTAGGGACGTCGACTTTTTTTTACCCCTTGACTTTCCGTCAGTTTACTTTTCTCTTTTGACTTTTTACCCTTTTGCCTTTTCGTCTGTTGACTTTTTACCCTGTTGACTTTTTGACATTTGACTTTTTATCCGTTTGACTTTTGGTCCGTCGACTTTTTTCCATGTCGACTTTTTGACAGTTGACTTTTTACCCTGTTGACTTTTCGTCAATTGACTTTTTATCCGTTTGACTTTTTCACCGTTGACTTTTTTCCACGTCGACTTTTTGCCCGCCGACTTTTAGGACTTTTGACTGTTTACTATTGACTAAATGTCCCTTTACTTAACATCCGTTTACTTTTTGCCATTCGACTTTTCGTCCGGCACCCGCAGGGAATAGGGTTAACCCGCGCACTGCAGGGGGTTGATTTCCGCCCCCTCAGGTTTTCAAAGATAGCAAAAAAAACGGCGGCGCGCAGCGCCGCCGGGTTTTTGCACACCTGTTAGTTCATCAATTGCGCACACTTTGAAGAAAAAAATCACCTCGGGTCATCTCATGTCAGGTCACCAGACCAGGTCAAGTGACCCCACCTCCAAAAATGTTTGCAGTTGTGCCAAAGCCAGAGTTTTTCACCGATCAGTTTGAAACTTACAGGATGTCATGAGGGTATAAGTACTTACAATTTGTGTATCTCGGAACTTTGATATCGGTGACTTAAGGTCAGGTCAATTTCGTAACCTCCCCATAATAAGTCAATGGGGAAATATACAAATGCTTCCTATTTCAAGGATATGCATGACATTAGTCCAATTACTTCTGGATTATGTTATTATAGGACATTCTTGATGATCCAAGTGTAATTTTTGTTCAGTGCCCCTATTGGGTCATTTGAGGTCATGTGAGGTCACCATCACTTTTTTTTTGTCAATAACTCCCGACATAATGAAGATAAAGAAGTAAAACAGACATCAATGTGTTTGTCTCGTCGAGACACGTCTTCCCATATGCAATATGCCCTACTTGGGTCACCACTTGACTTTGACCTGAGGTCAAATTGTTAAGTTGACTTAACAAGATCACCATGTATATAATTCAAAGCGTCTTGACAAGATACACACAATGGCGTAAACAGTTTTCCGTTATCTTTATTAAGTAAAAAGTTAATAGCAAAAACAATTTAGCAAAACAAAAATAATTTTTTGCTTTTTGACCTCTGGAGCCTCAAATACTGGCCTGAGATCAAATCTGAGGACACCTTACCGATTGGAAATTTCACTGGCTTGCGTTTGCTTTTTCCGTTTGTTTCTAACTAACATCATCTCTGAGATATATGGGAATTTCTGGAGCGATATCCTAAAACAGGAAAAACTGGAAAATTTGACCTTTGATGACCTCTGGTGACCTCAATTTTGACCTGACCTAAAAGAACACTGAAATACTTTCGATAGAACATGTATCAAGCTATCAAATGCCTTTTTCTGCTTCTCGCTACGTAGCGTAGTTTTTGAGATCTCAGGGGGGGGATGGAAATCAACCCCCCTGCAGTTCGTGTTCGGCGCAAGCCCCTGCAGTGCGCGGGTTAAGCCCGTATGACTGCCAAATAACCTTGCCTACACTATTTAAAAACCCTGAAAGAACTTATGTACTCTTTAAGTCACCCACTGCACTTTCCGATCCGTAAAATGACGAAGAACAATTACAACATCAGAAGTGTTTTACCGGACGATAACACCAATACGTTTACAATGGGAGACTTCAACGTCGAAACGGCGTTTACAATGGTTTACAAATCACAAAACCCGGCAGGATAAATTTTCGAATTTTAGAAAATTATTTTTGAATCATGTTAAGAAAATACCAAGACATAAAAAATTCACTCCGCCAGATCTGAAATCTGAATTCGGCAAATGACGTGGTCTAATGCACATTGTATACAACAAGGTATCTCTCGGCTCTCGCAGACTACACATAGAACTCAACCCAACCGAACGCCGTTACGGAGGTATCGCTCCCCATTTTAGACTTCTGTTCATGTTTAAGATTCATCGTGGCATCGTGGCAGACTGATTGTTCCAAAATTATATAGTAAGGGTGATACATTTCACATTGCGTATTTTGATTTTATATTTTCACATTGTCTGATGTTTACTGTTGATAATTATTGCAGAGTACAGCAATGCCATTGACTTACGTATATTTAATGAGAGGCTTATGTCTACATTTAAACCCGCTACCCTGGTCTATTATAGCACGATTCAGCTCAGCTTCCGGCCAGGGGCGCAACCGCGTCCAAAAAAGTGGTACGGACAAATTGGCGTTGGGGGCGCCATCGCTCAAGGGGGGCGCAATCGCCAAAAAATAGCAATATTACAAATGTGTCATTTTTTAGATGTCTATGTATGTAATGTATGTACCTGTAATCTACTGTAGTACTGGCAAATAATGCCTCCATCCCCATAATCAATATGAGACCACTGGCGTATCCTGCCTCTCCGTGGGGGGGGGGGGGGGGATCTTTTTGTGGCAAAAAAAGTACCCTCAGTTTTTCCCCGCTGCGGATTTGGGCCGGTCGCCTTATTTTGGTATTCGAGCTTAAGCAATTCACTATTTTTTATAAAAAAAACACAAAAACGCGATATTCCGTAGCATATACACATATAACTAATAATAACGTTTATCTCATACCAACTCGCAGGAGCGTCGCCGATAATTTTTAATTGGGGGTCAGCTGAAATATAAAAATACCCCCATTTTTGTCTGCGTGTATTTAAGCCTTCGTTGCATTTTTAATGTATATTTTCATATTATAACTTAGTAGGTTCATATTATTACGAGCGAGCGCTTCGCGCTCGCTCGTCTTTCCGTGGTATATGGGACAAATCTGAATATGAGCGTCCCGGCCCGGCCCGACCCGTGGCGACGCTTTTGAGAAACTCATATCTCTGCAACCACACGTCCGATTGACAAGCTGGCTTCTTTGCTGAACAGCCTTATCCAACCTACCCTGTTTGAGACCGGTGCCGACTCATGTGGGTGACTACTACTGCGCGTGGCGCGTGCCGCGTGCCGCGTGCCGCGTGAGGGGTGTTGAAAAGTGTTTTCTCGCAAAAACTCTGCAACGGCTGAACCGATTGTGTGCAAATTCGGTGTGTGGCTAGGGACCCCTCAGCCGCTAATTTTCCACAAGTCAGGGGTGGGGTGCCTCTGCACGTGCGCACGTGCACACTCCTATTTTATATCTCAGGAACGGCTGAACCGATTGCGTTCTAATTTGGTGTGTGGTTAGGGACCTATCAGCCGTTGCCTTTCCACAAGTCAGGGGTGGAGTGCCTCTGCACGTGCTCACGTGCTCACCCCTAGTATATATCACAGGAATGGCTGAGCCGATTGTGTTCAAATTTGGTGTGTGGTTAGGGATCTCTCAACCGCCAGTTTCCCACAAGTCAGTGTTGGGGTGCCTCTGCACGTGCGCACGTGCACACCCCTATTCTATATCTCAGGAACGGCTGAGCCGATTGTGTTCAAATTTGGTGTGTGGTTAGGGACTCCTCCACCGCCGCCTACCCACAAGTCATGGGTGGGGTGCTTCTGCGCGTGTGCACGTGCGCACCTTTTTTGTATCTCATGAACTACTTGCCCGATTGGGTTGAAATTCACCATACATTTATTTCGCGCTCGCTCGTTCATCGCCAACTACGGCGCCTTACTGGTAACTTAAGTTAGTAGGTACTTGTTACGAGGGAGCGCTTCGCGCTCGCTCGTCCTTCCGTGGTATATGGGAAAAATCTGAATATGAGCGGCCCTGCCCGACCCGGCCCGACCCGGCCCGACCCGGCCCGGCCCGTGGCGACGCTTTTGAGAAACTAATACCTCTGCAACCGCACGTCCAATGGACAAGCGGGTTTCTTTGCTGAGTAACCCCATCCAACCTATCCTGTTTGAGACCAGTGCCGAGTTATGTGGGTGACTACCACTGCGCGTGACGCGTGCCGCGTGATGGGCGTTGACAAGTGTTTCCTCGTAACAACTCCGCAACGGCTGAGAAAATTGTGTTCAAATTTGGTGTGTGGTTAGGGACACCTCCGCCGCCGCCTTCCCACAAGTCATGGGTGGGATGCGTCTGTACGTGCGCACGTGCACATCCCTATTCTATATTTCAGGAACGGCTGAGCCGATTGTGTTCAAATTTGGTGTGTGGCTAGGGACCTCTCAGCCGCCCCTTTTCCACAAGTCAGGGGTGGGGTGCCTCTGCACGTGCGCACGTGCGCACCTTTTTTTGTGTGTCTCAGAAACTACTTGTCCGATCGAGTTGAAATTCACCATACATTTCGTTCGCGCTCGCTCGTTCATCGCCAACTACGGCGCCTTACTGGTTATTTAGCGCCGCCAAGCAGCGCGATTTTTTACGGGTTTGCCTGATAAAACCCAGAAATATAGGCCTTGTAGAGGATGAGAAGGTAAAAATGTTATTCATTAAATTCAGCGTTACGACGAGCCGAAGACGATGACGATGGCTTCGTTATGACGATGTCCACCGATGTGACGCCGCGAAGCGGCGTGACAATTTTAATTTTAGGTCGTGGAAAACGAAATTTCCATTTTGGAACCAGACCGTGATTGGAGCCAAGCCTCAGGTAACCCCTTTTCCTGGTTGCACATCTCGGTATGATGACAAATATTGAAATGAAAGTAGTTTTTTTTCTCATATACATTAGCCTCTGGTAGTAAATCACGATGACTGGTGGCAGTCAACACTCAATAGTACATTTTATAATAATAACTGTATACATATGTACCGAGCTGTAACAAACAACTGGTAATAGTGCAAATGGTTCGAAAGCAGCAAGAGGCAGAACGACTTTTCCGCGCATAAATGGTCCCTGTGGATCTGGAGGAGCCTGGTGGGAGTTGGCTTGGGAAGATGGTCCTGGCCTGGTCCCCACTATTAGCTCTTCGGTCCAGCAAGTTGGGCTCCGCTGGAACAGCTTCCGGGTGCCGATATCCGCGTCCTTGCGTTCGCATCGCCTTTTTCGGAACTCGGCAGACTAGCTAGCTAAACATGTAGCCCGCTTGAAAGTTAATATTTTATGAAGGGATTGGGCCCTGTGGCCAGCAAGTACCGACAAGGATAGAGAGGCTCAGACACACTTAATGAAATTCATTTTCCCATTTTCCAAATTTGTATAAGCAATTGCGAAACTTGTGTCATGCCGCGAAGCGGCGCGAAAATTTCCGGTTTTTGACTGTGGGTAGCTCTAGCTGGATTTTGACTGATGCAAAGACAATTTTTTTACGATTTTGCGATAAATTGGGAACGGGCGGGGGGGGGGGGGGGTACTTGTATTGAATGCCTCCCCCCCAGATTCCTGTGGGTGGGAGGGGGGGGGGGGGGGGGCAGTTGCCCCTGATGCCCCCTGGATCCTCCAGTGTATGCGACCATGGGGGCGGCATTTGCTTATTGTCCGGTAGGGCGCCTTTTCTCCTCCATGGGGGCGGCATTTGCTTCTAAGGAAGCCCATTGTCCGACTTAGTGGGCGCTTGTTCTTCCCAATGGGTGACGGCATTAGCTGCTTATGGACAATGAACATTTGTCCAATTTAGAGGACGCCTGTTTTACCCCGTGGGGCCTGCTTATTGTCCTGCAGGGCGCCTGTTCTGCTCCATGGGGGCGGCATTTGCTTCTAGTGGCGCCTATGCTGTTCCTAAGTCGCCATTTACGTATAGGAGTGCTAATTGTCCGGTTCCAGAAGTGCCTGTCAGTGGCGTGTGCAGAAATTCACAAAGGACCAGGTCATTGCCTTGAGGCATGAGGGGCGCCATCAATATTGGCGACAATTTTGCAGGGGGGGGGGGGGGCGCCTCTCTTTTCGCACCGTAAGGAAGGAGAGCCCCCCCCCCCCACCCCGTCACTAGCCGGAGGGGCGCCGGCACTGGCCAGGGGCGCCGTCACGGGCGGAGAGGGGCAGTCACTAGTCGGAGGGACGCCGCCACTCGCCGGACGGGCGCCGTCACTGGTCGGAGGGGCGCCGTCACTGGCCGGAGGGGCGCCGTCACTGATCGGAGGGGGCGCCGTCACTAGCCGGAGGGGCGCCGTCACTGGCCGGAGGGGCGCCGTCACGGGCGGAGAGGGGCAGTCACTAGTCGGAGGGACGCTGTCACTCGCCGGACGGGCGCCGTCACTGGTCGGAGGGGCGCCTTTACTGGCCGGAGGGGCGCCGTCACTGATCGGAGGGGGCGCCGTCACTAGCCGGAGGGGCGCCGTCACTGGCCGGAGGGGCGCCTTCACTGGTCGGAGGGGCGCCGTCACTAGTCGGAGGGGCGCCGTCACTGGTCGGATGGGCGCCGGCACTGGCCGGAGGGGCGCCTTTACTGGCCGGAGGGGCGCCGTCACTGGTCGGAGGGGCGCCGGCACTGGCCGGAGGGGCGCCGGCACTGACCGGAGGGGCGCCGTCACTGGCCGGAGGGGCGCCGTCACGGGACGGAGGGGCGCCGTCACTGATCGGAGGGGGCCAGCTTTGCATGGGCGCCTCGGGTCTAAAGGTCATGCCCTGAATGACCGTATACTCTGTACGCCACTGGTGCCTGTCATGTTGGCGGTGCTAATTTAATAACAAAATGGTTCGGGGGGGGGGGGCGCCTTCGGCGCCCATCAAAAATGGTACGGACATTCCGTACTGTCCGTATAGGTGGTTGCGCCCCTGCTTCCGGCGCTATTCTCCCCGATGCAACCCATTTGTTTGCAATGTGTTCGTTGTACTGTATTATTTCCTTATTATCCATTTTCGTTACGCTGCGTATTCTACGTGTCGTTGCGTAGAATGATTATCTTCGTTACCGGAATCCTTCACCTAATATTTCTTTGGCTCAGTCAGATATAGTCAAATGTATTCGTCTTACCTAACCTCCATGCGCTTCCCCTTTACAATTTTTTTTTTGGGGGGGGGACTGGTTCTCGCACACTCCGTAGTCCAGCCTATAAGCTTTATGCCGCCGCGGGTGGGGAAAAACACCCCCTCCAGGGCGAGGAACCGAATGACTTGCGCCAGTAGCCAGACTCGAACCCGGAACCATTGGATTCCGAGTCCGACGCTCTACCAACTGAGCCACCCGGTCCCCATTACAAAGCATTTACTGCCCTGACGTCGTTGAGTGACGGGTTGTGTAGTGTGTACACATGCCCTTAATATAGCGAGCACCAGCAGATCACAGCTCAGTCTTCGGCACTCAGTAAAAGTGGCGCAGCGTGCCTGGCTTCAAAGTAGCGTTTCTCGTGGCGCAGCTTAGCAGTGTGCAGGTGGTGAACATGGCAGTCATGTTTGACAGCGCCCCGTCCTGGGATTCCCAGGTGTCCGAGCTCAGCTGAGCTCAGCCGCCGGTGCATCTGCACGGGTGTGCTGATTTGGCTGTCCCATGTATGACACTGCCTCTTCCCAAGAGTATCATGGCAGCGGCTGTTATCATCGCCCTGGAGATATCGTCGCAGCTCGGATACATACTGCCTTATGGCATACGGTAGCGGAGCGAAAAATAAATTTTAGATAGCTTCAGCCAACTTTTTGTCTTGTCAGAATTAAATATGTAAACCTTTTTAAACTGTCACGTCGAACGACCAACGACACCCCACGGCACAGTGTTTGTACACACCAGGGGTGGAGAATTAGTTTTTTTTTGGGGTGCTCAAGCACCCCCTGAGCTCAAAAGTGCACCCCCTCACTGTCAAAAGCACCCCCTCAAATAAAAAGGTCCGTTCAACTAACATAACACAAGCAAATTTTTGTTTGTACTTTTGTTGTACTTTTTTAAACTAATTCCCATTGTTTGTACCTGGCGCACTCAGGTACACGCAATGGGAGGCGATACCATACCTCAAATTAGGTCCAACTTAAATTAGTAAGATTTGTTAAGAAAATAAGTTTAGTCCGAATGTTTTTGAATGGATGAATTTCCGAGGTCAGGCCCCGCGCTAAGCATAGCTTGTTGCGCAGGCCCTGACCCCACCACCCGATCAAGCAATTCCTGGCGTCCGGCAGAATTTAGAAGCGAAAGTTTTACGTGCCGACATACCTGGACACGGTCCGCCCCGCCCTCTGACGTCAACTGACCTTGAGTGTGACCGCTGCCACCGGCCACAGGCCATCCCAGTCAGGGGCAAATAGCGAGCGCCGAAGCGACTCGAACCCAGGCTGCCACTACCGGGTGAGGTCAGAAGTCCGGCGCTCTCCCAACTGAGCTACAGGCCGGCGGACAGCTACAGGGACGGACGATAAAGGCGTCTGAGATACAGGGGCGGACGATAAGATGGTAAAGGCGTTACTCGGATGGTGCCCCCACGTTGTTTTATTGGATCCGCCTATGCGCAATATATTAAATTTAACAAATTATAGCAAGCAATGCCCACATGTGACCTTCATGTCGTCCCAAACAATCACGAAGAGTACACATTTGTTATCAGAAGATGACCCCCATTTTACATCCCCTGAATACGCCTATGACTTTTCATTTTGGTATTTATCTTTTGGTATATTAAAGACCAGTACATTTGAAGCTCAAAAACGTTTGGGGCATGCACATCGGCCAAACCGCATGGCGGCCTTGACCTTTCAAAAAACACCACACAAAACAAAACAAAGGTTTGCCTCCTGGCCACCCATTTTTGAACAAAAAATAAATTCCGGGCCCCTAAAAGAAATATCAGCCATGACGAATCGAATGGCGCTTTCCCCATCGAAATCGACTAGCGGGTCTCGAGATCTCTGGGGGGGGGGGGCAGAATCTGCCCCCCCCCCGCAGGTTAACGTAATTTAGTCCGCCCGCAGGGAAAAGGGTTAAATTACAACTAATAGTCGATCTAAAAAATATAAATTGAAGAAAGAAATGCAGCACAAACAGCATAACAACCTAAAAATGCATTTCAACTCACAAAACACGACCACCACCGTCACATTTCGCCGCACATCGGATTGCCCGACCCAGCGCCGTAGCCGGCGCTTAAGAATTGCTGTTTTGCTGATAGGGCAATTCGCGCCCCGGGCTGGCGGACAGGGGCAGGCCTCCCGCACCTCCGGGCACAGCTCCTGGCGCCACACCTCTCGCTGCGGCATGTCTGCCCGTCACCGTTGTGATATCCGAGGCCGCGCCGAGCAGCTGCCCGGACCGCTGCTGACCGGACCGTGGCTTCTTCTGCGTTGTGTTGTTTTTATGTGGTTGTTCGAGATATCGAGATACATTGAATACATAAATGAAAAAGGAAAAAAAGTTCACACGGTCAGGTCAGCATTGACGACTTCGTCATTTCGGTGCCGATATTATGTGACTTGAAGGTTTATATGTTCGCACCGTGACTTTTTGTTCTCTTCCCATCGTTTACCAGTTAAAATAATTACGATTATTGATGTGACTCGAAGCGTTTTTTTTTTGGGGGGGGGGGGGGGGGCCGTAGTGCAAAAAAAAATCGCTTCCAGAGACCATGACATGAAACTCCATATTGGGTTTTCGATGCATCTTGTCACTGATGTTTGCATCCCTTTTCGTGCCGCTTGCTTCCTTTTATTGTATGGCCCGTCGCGCTTAAGCGGCCATAACGGCCGCCAAGCTCTCTCCTCGTCCTCTCGCTACAACTTGGATTTGAGAGCCGCCGGTGAAAAGCACCCCCTGACATTTTGACAATTCTCCACCTCTGGTACACACACACACACACACATAAACATACATTTGTAGCGTTTATTGGAGCTTAAGGGCGCACATGTATATATTTAACAAATGTGACTTTGTTTTTGCATTCACCATGACATCCCACTAGCATGCAGAGTGCACACATAGAGCCCGGAACAGCCACTCATGGATGGGCTTTAGCAAATAAATACAATACACATGCACATATTCCAGACAAATTACACTGTTGGGGCAATGGGCATACAAGTTGAAATAGCGAATAGCAAACCGGCCACTTCTAAATTCAACTGTCTATAAAACTTGACGACATGCTCGCTCGTTGTCTCTTACTACTTAGTACCTACCCTAAGGAAATATTGCGATGACGCTACAGAACGATTTTCTGGGCTACGGGATGCCCAATACCATAGCGGAGAGTAGGTCATCACTGCTGCCATCTGTCGGGCTCAGCCATTTGGTGGTCAGCAGTGTCAGACCCGTGCTGCCATCTGATGGTCAGAAGTGTCAGACCCGTGCTGCCATCTGGTGGTCAGCAGTGCCTGACCCGTGCTGCCACCAGGTGGTCGACAGTGTCAGACCCGTGCTGCCATCTGGTGGTCAGCAGTGCCTGACCCGTGCTGCCATCTGTTGGTCGGCAGTGTCAGACCCGTGGTGGCACCTGACGGCAGGCAGTGCCTGACCCGTGCTGTCATCTGGTGGTCGGCAGTGCCGGACCCGTGGTGGCACCTGACGGCGGGCAGTGCCGGACCCGTGGTGGCACCTGACGGCTATTCCTTCGTCCCGGTCTCGGTGTATGTAGGCATCGAGAAGGCCGGGTTGTGAACGCCATCCTTCAGGTCGAAGGAGCTCTCGTGCCGGTTGAACCGGCTGAGAAGTTTGAATGCCGTCGGGTTGACCAGAGATTCGCTGACTTGATGTTGGTTGCGCCCTGTGGACAAACGGCGATCTCAGTTGCCACTTGATTGCAAATTTAATTTATGCGAAGACGTTGAATTTTCCCCTAAAATATTACAAGTTGTACAGAGCTAAATTAGACATGTAACGGACCTTCTATAATTTCCGATATTGGATTGGATAGAAAGATAAATAGATATTCATCTGGCACTGACCGGTCAGAAGGCTGACGATGGTTCCAACGAGCACACACAGCAGGCAGCCAATCAGGTTGTAAAGTATGTACGACACCCCGTAGACGTACTGCTCCACGAAACTGCAGCAGAAGAAGTAGGGCATGCCGTTACATTGCCAGTATCTGGCAAACATTCATTATGTCTTAATTCTGATATGATAACAATATAATACAATGGTCATGATACGCCATAGTTAAATTCAAAGTGAAATAAATATTGATGGCTTAGCTCATGCCAAAACCTATGTCTTGTTCGACTTGTTCTACCGCTGGTGTATTTACCTCGACTTAGTAAGCCGGAACTATTTTGTCACAATTCGTCTCGATGAATTCCCTTTAATGAAATTAATCAGTTATAGATAATATTGCATCATTATAATGTGATTGTTACCAGTGTTAACAAATATTATATTGTTCAGTCACGTGTTCTTCATAAACTCTGCTTAAATGTTTCTATTGATTTGAATAATCCACTTAAAATGTTTGTTAAATGTTTGTTAAATGTTGTTAAAAGGGAATGTTTCACATTTCTGAAAGTTGTAAAATATACGCTGGTTTTAGTCGAAAATATGAAGTAAATGCTGCTGAAAACGATGGTGATATTTTTTTCCTCTCTCGAAAAGTCGCTTAACTTTATATATATATTTATTTAAAAAAATGGGATGATGACGTCATTATTGAGCTATAGACCGCCGCTGATTGGCTGACAAAGTGGGATTGGCTGCCAAAGTGGCTGTCAGCCAATCAGCGGCGGCACTAGCCTAGACCCCATTTTGCAAATGAGAAATGAAATTGTTTTAAAACGGCTAAGTTTTGGGCACAATGACCTTAGTATTTTCGACATGTCAATAACGGCCAAAGATAATGGCTATCTCAGTTCAAAACGAATACAAAGGTGAAACATTCCCTTTAAGCATGTATCATTCTCATGGAGCTACCAATTAAATTGTTTTTTTAACGTTATGCTATTACGCAATCTGTCTCTTAGCATGTTCGCTAATCGATTTTGTCATCATTCTATGCTTCCCAGAGATACCTCAATTTCTTTTGTTTTAAAGTTAACTCAAATCGTAAGAAGCGCTGAAACTAAATGACTGACCTGCTGCTATTCATTTTATGATAACACTCTTATGTTTGTATTCTCTTCTCCCTGTTTTCGCAATCTCTTATGTCGGTCTAGAGCGGTCTACCGTGTGCAGTAACTACCTATGTAGTGGCCATCCACTGGCCCAGTTAAAGGGAATGTTTCACCTTTGTATTGGTTTTTAACTGAGATATAGACATTATCTTTGGCCGTTATTGAAATGTCTAAATTATTCCAGGTCATTTCCCCGAAAACTTATCCGTTTTTAAGCAATTGAATTTCGCATTTGCAAAATGGGGTCTATGGTAATGCCGTCGCTGATTGGCTGACAGCCACTTCAAGTTGTTGGTCCTGGAAGTCAGACGACCTGTATTCCTCGAACCTTGGCGAGTACGATGTAAACAACGGCCAACGCGATAGGTTGCGGTCCAAGTTGAAGTTTTCACGTTGTTTGAAGTCTCAGTTATGGATTTATTTATTTTTAAATAAATATTGAGCTATCGCAATGCCTCGCACTCGTCATTGTGTTCTGTGCGGGAGAAGACACAGTTCCACAATGTTTGTACTTAACCCTCGCCCGTGCAGCGTCCGATTACTGCGTGACCGTGCGGGGGGGGGGGGGGGGTTAGACCCCCCTTGGCGTTTCACCCTTAACTGAGCTGAGCTTCGATAAAAAAAACGAATGTGTTGCTTGTGACAAGAGAAAGACATTGACACCCGATTTTAAGGACCTGGGTCATTAGGTGACCTTTGAGGTCATCTCAATGACCCAAAAGTCATCCAAATTGTAAATGCGTATACCTACATTTAATTTAATCGAGCTAGAATCGTGAATGAGCATATCATTATGCTTAATGGGTGCCAAATTTGAAATCAGAGTCACAAAATGTCCTAGAAACTGCCAAATTCCAAAAAGGTCATGTCAGGTCATCTCAGGTCAGTGACATCGGTTGACCTGTGGGAGCACATGACCCCACTGGAACATATAATTATGTCAAATGGATCCCATATTTTAAATCAGCGTCTCAAAATGTCCTATAAACTGCCAGAACCCAAAAATGTCATCGGAGGTCATCGGAAGTCAGTGACCTCGGTTGACCTCTGAAAATTTCAATCGAGGTCACAATCTCAATGGAAACCACAATTGTCACCTGGAAACACCTGTGCATATGCTCCTGAACAACAAACACTCGGAAACTGCACAAGTTACAAGGATCGATACTACGGGACGCCAGTTGCACCTGACATGACCTTGAAAAGAGGTCATAGGTCATGGTTAATTGGAGTTAGAAGTTGGAAATTTGCAGAGTATGTGTCAAATTGTTCAAACGTAGGGTACTGAAAGTTTCATCGGAATCGGTTGATTTTTACGCGAGTTAATCCCGAAACACCTAGGGGTGGCATCTACCACCGCACTGGCGAGGGTTTAGTCGCCAGAATGGTCTGAAACGTTTGTGCCATATGTTTGGCAGCTAAGGGGTTTCTCTATAGCTCTCTATAGCTTAATAATGACGTCATCATACCAAATAAAATAAAAACTTAATTTGTATAAAGTTAGGTGACTTTTCGAGAGGAAAAAAATATCACCATCGTTTTCAGCAGCAGCACTTCATATTTTCGACTACAACCAGCAGATTTGATTTGACAACTTTCAGAAAGGTGAAACAGCTAAATGACATACCTCAGCTCTTCTGCTGCCGGCTCCAGTGGGCTGGGGGTGGTTTCGGCTAGCGCCGGTGTGGTCGAGGCCACAGAAGACACCAGTGACGTAAGATTAGCTCCGCAGCCGGCCACCGACGACGGGATCGGCTCCGGATGTCTGCCAGCGCTGAAGGCGCCGAATGCCATCCACAGACCGAAGGCCAGTGCCGTCAGGAATCCAGTGATGGCACCCTGTCCGATAGGGAAGGCGAAACTCAGTCTCATCGGCCCACAGGAGACATCTCAGTGTCTGAACCCACATGCTCAGGAGTTTTTCGTATTTACGGGCGCGAAATAGGTGCTAATGCATACTATAATATCTGGCATATGCATTGTTCAAGAGCTTTCTATTGTTTTTTCCGTTTGTTCCTGGATGTCATAGTTCCCGAGATATTTGGGGTTATCGAAGCGAAGTCCTAAAACTGGAAAAGCTGACCTTTGATGACCTCTGGTCACAGGTGGAGTTTCCTATTCAAATGGTGGGGCCACTGCCCCACCAACGTTCCACTTTGCCCCACCAACTTTTCTCAGATTTGAACGTTTCCTGGCGGTAAAATTACCATTTTTCATTTCAACCATGCAAAACAACCAGGCAATGCGATATTTTCTGAAAAGCTCCACCTCTGGTGACCTCAATATTGAACTAAGCCAAAACATGACTGAAATAGTTTCAAAATTATTTTTGACCAACTTTCGAACAGTAGGTTGAAAGATAAAGGAAAGGCAAAGGTAGGTAGGTAATCGCGCCAGCAGTTTTGGCAGACGAAAACGTACACATGTATAAAATATTCCACTCATGATCGCCCAGGAATCAAAATTATTTTTAAATAATGTACTTTTTTCCAGTCCTATATTAAACAGTCATAGACAATAAGCGCAAGGTATTGCAGAATCAATATTTTTGTACCATATGTCAATTCATTTTCCGTGGACATTCGCTAATAACCCAGACACACGATGAGTTGATGCCATCAGGGACCTCCAGGCCATCGTTCCCTAACGTGGCCTCTAAACGTCGCGACATAGACGTGCAATGCACAGGCGCCCTGATTCTGGGTCTTCCCGCCTCTGAATCTGACAATCCAAGCTGCGCGGTAGCTCATCGATGTCTTGTGCTCATTCAACAATGGCGGCCTGTGATCCGCACGAGATGGGTACCTCCAAAGTAATGACCTCTGCCGTGCCCTATCTGCCAAGATCGGGTCGGCCACTGGGGTCATGTGATCGTCAGACACAGGCAGAGGACTCACCACCAGGTTCCGATACAATTGCATTTGTTTCCCTGCAGCGGGGAGCGGATGAAACATGCCTACCAACCGCTCCTCAACTTTGGGACACCGTGTACGAGTATACTGGTCTATTATGACAGCCTATTATATGACAGCTTCGATAACCCCAAATATCTCGGGAACTATGACATCCAGGAAAAAAAAACAGAAAAAGCAATAGCAAAAGCTCTTGAACAATGCAATCGCTGAGGTGTCCTCATATTTTAGCTCAGGTTAACAGTTTAGGCTCAAGAGGTCATCACAGGTCAACAATTTGTCTATTTTTGGCAAAACTGTTTTCCACAAATAACTTTTTACCTAATAAATATAAAGCAATAATTTTGACGCCATCGTGTTCGTCTCGTCAAGGTGCTTTGCCTCATATTCGAGTTGACCAGATTAGGTCAACTTACTAATTTAACATCAGGTCAAGGTCAAGTGGTGACCTAAGTAGGTCATGTTTCATGTTGGGAGATGTGCCTCGACGAGACAAACACATTGGTGCCGGTTTCACTTCTCTATCTTCATTCGGTCGAGAGTTATTGACCAAAAAAAATGTTGGTGACCTCGGATGACCTCATGTGACCTTGCAAGGGCCCATGAGCGATATATTTGCCTGAAATATCAAGAAGGGCTAGAGTTACACACCAGACTATAAAACGTTGTCCCGATCTGATGTGTGACCTCTAAATGGAAAGCATTTGCCAATCATTTGCCGTTACCAGCAATAATGTGAAAATGCAATGCAATTTGGCGGACAACCATGCAACGCTACATGAATATGAATGTTACCATGGTTAAGGCTTAAAGAGAGCTGTTTAGAGTTTCCCACTGATTGAAAACAAATCACAATGTTTTAATGGTAGTCATGTTGACCAGGCAAAAGCGGCGTGATCTTGTCTAAAAATGCTGAGTATCAACAATTTAGAGTATGATATTGCTATACTGTATTTCCTACGGGGACTTTCGACTATCCATGGACTTTCGGCGCAACAAACTGGTACTTTGCCTTGTTTATTCGTGTCACATCACTCTCCTGATGTGACACAGGGAAACTCTCCTCACCTTGCCGTTCGAGAAGGGAACGAACATGCCGAGCGTGAACACGCCCAGCCCAGGTCCTCCGAAGGCACTGGTGACGCTCTTGGTCGCTTGAAGAACGCCCCCGAGCCTACTGGCCACGAACGCCAGACCCACCGAGACACAGCCGTACAGAAAACCTGTCATATGACCAATTGTTAGTCCGTTGATTTTATTCCGCAGTCGACATAATGTAAATATCCTAAACACTGCTGACAATAATGGTACTTGGCTTACAAAATACCGGACCCGAACGTTTCGATGATTCCGGCATACAAAAACATGAATATTTCCAATCTGTCATCGTTATAATTTGGATTTGCCGCCCAGTTCTATGTTTGAAGTCGTATCCATTTAAAATGTAGGTACCCATACATTCTGCTTACTGATGACTCGAAGGACCCGGGACTGATTTTCGTCAGACATCTTCTGGAACACCGGAATGTTCCCAATGCAATCCTGCCACGTGACAGCTGCCAGCGAGTTGAGGCCGGAAGATACAGTGCTGAGCGCTCCGGACATAATACAGGCGACGAACAAGCCGGGCATTCCGGTCAGATATGACATCTGGTCCAGCACAAAGTACGGCACCAACTGAAACATAGTAGAACGGACAGAGCATGTTAAAGGTATATTCCCTGGTGTGGCACCGCATACTCATGGCGCACAGGCCCATTTGTTGTTCTTGTTCTCTGTTTCTCTTTTTTTAGCTGTAGGTACTACCATCTCCCGGCCTGTATGCACCTACCCCCCAGGGGTGTAACACCGCCTTTACCTCCTACACTGATATATCACAAAGCACGAAGCTAACTGAGGCACGTTAGCAAAACCAGACGACGTAGGCCATCTGGTCCAGCGCCAAAAACGACACCAATGAACCATGGCAGCTCATATGGTCACCATGGCAGCTCATATGGTCACCATGGCAGCTCATATGGTCACCATGGCAGCTCATATGGTCACCATGGCAGCTCATATGGTCACCATGGCAGCTCATATGGTCACCATGGCAGCTCATATGGTCACCATGTCAGCTCATATGGTCACCATGGCAGCTCATATGGTCACCATGGCAGCTCATATGGTCACCATGGCAGCTCATATGGTCACCATGGCAGCTCATATGGTCACCATGGCAGCTCATATGGTCACCATGGCAGCTCATATGGTCACCATGGCAGCTCATATGGTCACCATGGCAGCTCAGACAGACCTTGTCAGCAGTGGCCGATCCAGGATTCGGTCTAGGAGGAGGCCACGTAGCAAATTGGGCCCCTAGGCCCTGGCGGGCCTCCTCAGACCTTAGTGGGCCCCTCAAGCCTTGGTGGGCCCTTTTGATCTTCGAGACAAATGTAGGTCAGAATCGGCCCTTTTAGTTCAAAATATGTTTTTCACATGTAAACATGAGCCTCTGCAAACCAGAATCGGCCCTCTTCACGCCGGAATGCGCCCTCTGGAGGTCAGAGTGGGGACTCTGTAGGTGTAAATCGGCAAATTTACTTGCGCCTTGTTTGAAAACGGAGTGAAATTCGTTTCGAGTCACTTCGATCGGCTATGGGCCCCCTCGGG
>JAXIVJ010001774.1:47500-127511 GCA_036785665.1 Chirona hameri
CCAGATTAGAGACGGTGAAAATTAAATATACGTATGCTTTTCCAATGCATAATCTAATCGTTTTGTAAGCGTATGACAAAGTTTCCTTCCATAGCTGATAGTTTTTGCCTTCTACTATTTTTCGGGCTACATCTCCATGGTCGTCTGGTGTTACAAATGTGGCACAGAGAACACAAATCCGGTGTAGAGCTTAGAACTTTAGTATAAAGTTACTCATGTGAAGAAAAACTTGCAAAGTCGGTGTGGAGGTTGCAGACAGTGGTGGATCTACGGTTGGGCAAAATGGGCAATTGCTCCCCCCAAACGAAATATCGGTAGGCAAACGTATGTTTTTGCCCCCCCCCCCCCCCCAAACCGATCCGGCAGGTTGTGATTTTTGTCCTGGTACAGTGGCGGATAAATCTTTCTTCGAAAATACGATTAAAAAAAATACTTGGGGACACAACCAAAAAAACGCAGTAAGACAACGAAAAAAAATTGCCGTCCGACCATTTTTAATTTTCTTGAAAAGTTGTGCACTCAAGGGCGGGGAATTCATTGGTGGTGACCACAAAATTCCAAAAAATACATTTTCCAAGATACGGCCTTCCATATTTTCCCAGGTTCAGTTGCAGGCCTAATTTTGACGACTCAGAGACTAAAAAAAAAACGATTTGATAAACTTTTTTTTGGTTTGGATCAGGATTAGTCGAAGACAAATTTGGCAATCACGGAGTTTCGAATTTTGTTTGTTTGTTTTTTGTCACGTGATTTCGTGACCTATTTTTTGCGTCGTGATCTTGACCTGTTGGAAACTGAAATTAACATTTCCGTCTGATGAAGATTTGAGCTTCATTGATGTCCTTTCGTATACAAAAAAAAAGTGGTGTTCGACCTGTAAAAATAATTTTTGAGTCTTTCAATGCTGACATAATACACTGTTTGGGCACCTGTCCGTCAATACATTTTCGCATCTACTTGACATACGCTTTCGAAACAAAGTTTCGAAAGCGAAGTCCACAAAACAAAGTCCAAAGTGACTCCTGCTGACGAAACCTCTCGGTTGGTGCCTGTTACACCGACATCAGGTCGCCATATGACCTGCCAGGCCAATACAACGTAACGTACCCAAACAGCGTATTGTGTGCATTGCAAGTCTCAAAAGTAGTTTTTGCAGGTCGAACCCCACTTTTATATATTTTTTTTTTTATACGAAAGGACATATCAATGGAACTCAAATCGTCATCAGACGAAAACAAAAATAATTTAAGTTTCCACAGGTCAAGATCACGGCGCAAAATGTAGGTCACGAGGTCACGTGACAAAATTAAAATAGAAAATCCGAGATTGCCAAATTGTTCTTTAACTAATCCCGATCCAAACAATAACAAACATCGAAATCGCTTCCTTAGTCTCGGAGTTTGTCAAAATTAGGCCTGCACAGTGAACTTGGGAAATTTTCGGAAGGCCTTATCTTGTTTTGTGTTTGCCACCACCAATGAATTCCCCGCCCTTGAAACCCCCAGTGCACATCTTTTCAAGAAAATTAAGAATGGTCGGACGGCAAATTTGAAAAAAATGGTTGTCTTACTGTAGAAGTCTCCAAAAGTAGTTTTACAGGTCAAACCCCACTTTTTTATACAAAAGTACATCAATGAAGCTCAAATCGTCATCAGACGAAAATTTTCATTTCAGTTTCCAACAGGTCAAGGTCATGGCGCAAAAAGTAGGTCACGAGGTTACGTGACAACGATAAACAACAACAAAAATAGAAAATCCGTAATTGCTAAATTGTTCTTCGACTAATCCTGATCCAAACAAAAAAGTTTTCAAAATCGTTGTTGTTTTTTTTTCTCGGAATTATTGGTCGTCAAAATTAGGCCTGCACAGTGAACTTGGGAAAATACGGAAGGCCGTATTTTGATAATATTTTTTTTTTGGGTGGGGGGGAATCTTTTGGTCACCACCAATGCATTGGCCCTAGAAACCCCCAATGCACAACTTTTTAAGAAAATTAAAAATAGTGAGACGGCACCCACCGGTTGTCTTACTGTGGAATGCCCCACAGTGATCTTAATTCAGATCACGTGATTTTATCGTGTGGCCATATACAATTCGGAATTTGTTTTTTGCCAGAATCGACTTCGATATATTGGCCTTTGATGGTAAGAAATTGGAGATAGGTTATTCATGTATTTTTATTTTATTTGGGGGGGGGAATCATGGTCTTTGGTAATTACTTTGCACATAATTATTGTGCTAGAGAGCTTAACTCAACAGCATTATATCTGTCTCGTCGAGCTGCATTCAATGATGCATAGCATGACTCCCGCAGGTCACTCCATGACCTGAAGGTCACGTCCCCTGAGGTAAATTTCCCAAATGACCTGGCTTGATTATACAATAGATAATTTGTTGACATTTTTCGTTTTATTTCGCACAATTGAACGTTTTTTTTTTCTCTTTGGAAGACACTTTTAGCATTTTTATAACATTCTCGGTCTGGAAATAGAGAGGAGAAAAATTGATATCTTGAGGACCCACAGACGTCTCTATCGGCGAAATATTTAACCCGCCATTGACGGGGGTGCGTTTAATTAATGCAATTAATTTTCTGATTGATTGATCCCTGATTAATTTTCGCAATAGCTAAAAAAAAACTAATAGCGCTATCAACCTGAAACTTTGTGTACCTTCTTATAGATCACTTTTACGTCTTGTCTGCAAAAATGATGAAATTTCGTTGACATTTTTGCGAGTTATAGCGAATTTAGTGACGTCACTACACACGAGTTTTACACCAAAATCAGCTAAACTTTGCCAGGCCGTACAAATGCCACATTTGAAGAAAAATGCAATAAAAACGCCAAAAGATAGCAAATTGCAACGGCTACAAACCTGCTATCTCGGAATTTTGAAGATTTTATTTTTTACACCAAAAAACTCAAAGTTTTTTTGGGGGAAAATTATCACAAAATCAAACATTTCTAAAATATTAAAAAAACGGAAGACATGTCAGAGAACTATACATAGGCAACTAACATACCAAATTCCAAACTGATATCTCCATTTTTGACGGACTTATGACATCTGAAGTATGGGTAACTCATGATGTCATATTTTGAAATTGCGTTTTTTGGCTTTTATTGACTAGATACAGACAAGTATATGCCACCACTGTATTTCTGAGACAAAACTGGTCTAGCAACATGCCTTTTTTGTTTAGATTTAACAATGTAAAGTTTGACCTTCGGTGACCTGAATTTGACCTAAAATTGACATTTACTTCACGTAAATGAAGTCAGGTGGTAAAATGACTATCACTATCGAATTATACGTGACAATAACGCATAAAACATTTGTTGCATGACTTTCGTAGATATTTTGAGCATAGTGACCTTTTGTGACCTGGCCTTGACCTTGACCTTGGCCAACAATCTCACTTTAGCTCATGCGGGATATGTATCATACCTTTGGCAGCACTTTGGGTCAAACTGGTCGCAATCGAAGGCTTTGGATGGAAAGTATGGTCCATAAACTCAAATACGCAGATTTTGAACTTTGACCTGACCGTGACCTGACATTTGACCTCACTTTGAATTTTTGAGCATAGTTTATATTCGTCTCATTGAGAGCTTTCGAATGCCGTCTTGCGTGTCTCGCTGCGATTATTGGTTCGGAAGATAGCCAGGGGGGGGCGTTTAAGGCCCCCCGTCAATGGCGTTCTGCTCAGACCCCAGTCAATGCCGGGTTAATTATATCGTCATCTGATCTTGAGCGAAATAGATTGGCACGTGATTCAAAGGGCCTGCACCCTCTTATTCCACCTCTAAGAAAAATCACGAATTTTAACTGAGAACATAACGAAATCACGTGGCCTGACCTGATGTCACATGCCAAAATTTCGACACTCTTTCATTCGAGTTCTCATACAAGATTACATTACATTAATTTGTGGTTCATGGCGATTCTGATGGTACATAGTTTTATATCATTCTAATTATGTATAGGATATATCCCGATATATATCGCCCGAAGAACATTCAACATTTGTGCGACATTAAAGAGATGCCTGAGGTTATAACTCGAAACCCGTTCGACGGACGGGGCTGAAAATTTTACAGCGTGAATGTACGGCCCAGATAACCCCGACAATTCGAAATGTGAGAAGTAGGATGTTATGGTTTGGTCGATCTGACGTAAACTGAACCGGGTGACCTCTGGTCACAGAGCGACTACAGGGCTGATGTGTATAATTGAAAGCCGGTCGACGAGATACCTAAGTATAATACCGTTTAATTTGGTGACCATTTTTTAAAAAAATCCAAATACAAAAATATACATATTATATTTAGAAGAAAAAAACTATCACGATTTTTTTAAACTTCGAATGTTAATGTATCGATGTCCATTCTGGCATGGCAAAATGTCCGAATTTTAAAAGACCACATTATAAAATCACGTGATTTGACCCAAGATCACGTGTTGAAATAGCAAAATTTCCGAATTTCCAAAAATGATTACATCATAATAATATATTGTTCCTGATGATTCTGGTGATTACCGAGCGGGCGCGAAGCGTCCGTGAGGTTTCTCGTCAACTTACTAGACACATTTACATTTGACCCGTCCCGAACCGGCCCGACACGGCCCGACACGGCCCGACCCGGCCCGACACGGCCGTGCAGAGGCTTTTCGGAAGCTAATAACTTTGCAACCACTGCTCCGATTGAGATCAGGTTTTAACCATTGGATAGGTCCATCAAATCAATTTTTTTTGTTGGTATGGTGCGTTCTGATTGGGGTGGTACCACAGCGCGTGGTAGTTGGCACACGCAAACGTCGAAATGAACCAAAATAATTATTGATCACAAATGGCTTTATGAATCTAAGCATTAGTTTATACGATGAAGCATGCAGCGCTCAGGACGTACTCCCTTTTGGCGGATTCGAGAAAGGAGATCATGAACAATTTAATACAACTTAAATTTTATGTTGGCATGCATTGAGGCCTGGCAATTTCTCTGGAGGATTAAAAGGATTAAAAGGACTATGTGTTACTACCACGTGTGCTCCCTTACCGTTTCATATTTCAAACCTGTTTTACCTTTACCAGAGCGCGCCCGCTCGGTCGTCGCCCAAAAAGGCGTTTTACTGGTATATAGGTTTATTCTAGTGCTAACCCGTCCGCTCCGCTGGGCGATTACTGGTGTCAAGTGGTGGTGCAAGCCAGTGATAGGCATTAAGGGATTGATAACCCGTACTACCCGTGACACCTGTCGTACCTATAATACGTTTTTGTACCCGTCATACACCCGAAGTACTCGTCAAAAACCTACGGTGCCCTACATACACCCGTAGTACCCGTTGTGCCCCTGTGGAACACGTGATAACCCCGTTATAGCCGGCACTCACCCATTATACCCGTGGAACACCTATGACACCCGTTATACACCCGTTAAACCCGTGAAAACTCCACCCCGGCTAAGCGTATATGTTAATTGATATATGCCGTACCGTATGTCGATGACCTTCGTTTCGCAGTGATTCCGTGGTTGCTTCTCATTGGTTGTGGCACTGTAGTATCCGTGGTCGGATCTGATTGGCTTTCGAAAGGAGTGAAGCGATGTAAAACTCGTATCAGTAAACTTTTTTTTTTACTGTAAAATATTTCTTAACACGAATGTACGAATTCTATGTTAGTTACAGCACAAACCTTCGCCCAAAACTGCACAACCTAAAACCGTCTGTAACTATCGTATCAAATGCGTCGGAAATGTACGAATTATACACCACTCGGTAGTATCCGTAAACTCGTTTGAAAACCTTAAAATCACGTGCATCTCGTGCTTATATCAATGTGGTACTGCAATGTAGAACTGCCGCTTTACTGTGTTAAATTCGTTCCGAAGAGACAGACAAACAGACGCTTATCAAATAGTAATATAGATGACTTGCATGATAACCGAGCGGGCGCGAAGCGCCCGTGAGGTATCTCGTCAACTTACTAGACAAATTTACATTTGACCTGGCCCGAACCGGCCGTACAGACGCTTTTCGGAAGTTAATAACTTTGCAACCACTGCTCCGATTGAGATCGGCTTTTCACCATTGGACAGGACCATCACATCAATTTTAATTTTTGTAAGGTGCGTTCTGATAGGGGTGGTACCACAGCGCGTGGCACATGCAAACGTCGAAATGAACAAAAATAATTATTGATCAAATATGGCTTGATTTATCTTAACATTAATTTATACGATGAAGCATGTAGCGCTCAGGACGTACTCTCTTTTAGCGGATTCGAGAAAGGAGATCATGACAAATGTAATACAACTTATTTTGTATGTATTTGTTAATGTTTGTTTAATCGACCTCCTTGAATGTACCAAAGTAAGAAATTAAACTTTGTTTTACATGTAAAACAAAGTTTGATTTCTTACTTTGGTACATTCAAGGAGAAGGTCGATTAAACAAATATTAACAAATATATTCATGCTCCTTGCACAAGCACTACGAGAAATATTTTATATGTAGATGGTCCCAGGAAAGCAACAGATACCGCTCGGTTACCGCCGATTAAAGGGAAATAATGACCTTTTTCCACAAAAATGGAGTTAGCACTTGAAATCGCCAGACGAGACCAAAATATATTGTAAATTCATCACATTTTTCATGCAAACTTTCCTACCGAAAGTTAAAGTTGAAAGTTAAAGTTAAAGTTGATAAGCGTTCCACACTTTTAACGACCGGTACTTGCAAGTACTTTTGGTCCTCATCAAACTGCGGGCTTTTCTCGTATTGTTTTTTTACGCAATGGAGTGGAAAATATATTGTGCGTTCTGCTTGTTGTGATTATATGCACGGCGATCTTCTAAAACTAACAGCGATTGGAAGAAGTGGCAATAAAATCGGAGGCTCATCGATGCACATCAACGGCGGCATAGTTAGTGGTTGCGACCCTCAATTTTTGAAAATCGATTCATTTGTTTTCAACATTAGGAGTATTGTATATACAATTTGTCTGTGGCTGTATATAACACTATGCTTTATATTATCATGACAAATACTACTTTTTCCCAAAAAAACTAACAAACAATAACTCAAAACTGGCAATTAAATCGGAAGCTCATTGATGCACATCGACGGCGACCTATTTAGCGTCGGCGATTTGTTTGCGAAGTCATTGTCATGCTTCTCGGCGCACTTAACCATTGTGGCGAGTTGTTCCTGATTAGTATACCCAAGTCCCGTAGCAGGCTTTGTTAATGACGTCACTGGTGCCATTCTTGTGTAGCATTGCAAAATATATCTGATTTTGAGTTGAAAGCTAATTAAAGACTTATTAAAATTATTGTTTTTAAGTTTGAATTTTCTTGTTAATCATTATTAAAGGTATTTTATCACTGTATTTCATAGTAGTTGAAACTTCAGAAAATTGTGACGTAATAATATTGTATCCAATATGCATTTCCCTCACCTTTTGCTATTGTGGCGCAGTGCCGAGTACTTTGCGAATACTAGCTTGCCTGGGGTTCAATTCATTCCGCCCTTATTTTATTCGAGTTGGTGTAGTTTGCATGTTGTTGTTATTCATGACTTATACTGATAGTCAGATGTGCGTCAAGTTAGCATCGTATTCGTATTCGTTTCAGCGTCGAGTTCCGATTTTCCCCAAACTTAGCATATGGGTAGATCTCATCGAGTTATACACGAATATGCAATCCGTTTTGACCTAGGACAAATGGTTTGACCTCCAGAGGTCACTGAAATGTCATCGCACGGGGTACCCTCTAATTGTTTCGTTTACCGTCCGATTTAATCGCAAAGGGGCTCAAACGACTCGCCGGCACCCCAGCTTGCGTCAGGAAAAACAAAACATCACCTAGAATTCAAAGGTCAAGGTCACAGGGACGAATACGAGATTTTAAGCATCGGTACCAGCTTGTGTACCCTCTAGTTTTTTCGTTTACCGTCCGATTTTCTCGCAATGGGCAAAAAAGGACTCGCCGAAACGTTAGCTTGCGTCAGGAAAAAAAAATACCTAGAGGTCAAATATCAAGGTCACGGGGACGAATACGAGATTGTATGCTTCGGTAAATCTCGTATTCGTCCCCGTGACCTTGACCTTTGACCTCTAGGTGATGTTTTGTTTTCCTGACGCAAGCTAACGTGCCGGCGAGTCCCTTTTTTCCCATTGCGAGCAAATCGGACGGTAAACTAAAAACTAGAGGGTACACAAGCTGGTACCGAAGCTTAAAATATCGTATTCGTCCCGGTGACCTTGACCTTTGACCTCTAGGTGATTTTTTTTTTCCTAACGTAAGGTTGGATGCCTGCGAGTCCCTTTTTGCCCATTGCGAGCAAATCGGACAGTAAACGAAAAAACTGGAGGGTACACCATGCTGGTACCGAAGCTTAAAATCTCGTATTCGTCCCCGTGACCTTGAGCTTTGAACTCTGGATGACTTTTGATGCTTCCTGACGCAAGATGGGGTGCCGGCGAGTCCTTTTTTGCTCATTGCGAGCAAATCGGACAGTAAACGAAAAAACTAGAGGGTACACAAGCTGGCACCGAAGCTTAAAATATCGTATTCGTCCCCGTGACCTTGACCTTTAACCTGAAGGTGGTTTTTTGTTTTTCCTGACGCAAGCTGGGGTGCCTGCGAGTCCCTTTTTGCCCATTGCGAGCAAATGGGACAGTAAACAAAACAAAACTGGAGGGTACACAAGCTGGTACCGAAGCTTAAAATCTCGTATTCGTCCCCGTGACCTTGACCTTTGACCTCTAGGTGATGTTTTATTTTTCCTGACGCAAGCTGGGGTGCCGGTGAGTCACTTCTTGCCCATTGCAAGCAAATCGGACGGTAAACGAAAAAACTAGAGGGTATACAAGCTGGTACCGAAATTTGAAATATCGTATTCGTCCCCGTGACCTTGACCTTTGACCTCTATGTGATTTTTTGTTTTTCCTGACGCAAGCTAACGTGCCGGCGAGTCCTTTTTTGCACATTGCAAGCAAATCGGACGATAAACGAACAAACTAGAGGGTACACAAGCTGGTACCGCAGCTTAAAATATCGTATTCGTCCCCGTGACCTTGACCTTTGACCTCTATGCGATTTTTTGTTTTTCCTGACGCAAGCTAGGGTCCCAGAAAGTCCCTTTTTTCCATTTCGAGCAGATCAGACGGTAAACGAAAAACTAGAGGGTACACAAGCTGGTACCGCAGCTTAAAATCTCGTATTCGTCCCCGTGACCTTGATCTTTGACCTCTAGGTGATGTTTTATTTTTCCTGACGCAAGCTAACGTGCCGGCGAGTCCCTTTTTGCCCATTGCGAGCAAATCGGACGGTAAACTAAAAAACTAGAGGGTACACAAGCTGGTACCGAAGCTTAAAATCTCGTATTCGTCCCTGTGACCTTGACCTTTGACCTCTAGGTGATTTCTGTTTTTCCTGACGCAAGCTGGGGTGCCTGCGAGTCCTTTTTTGCCCATTGCGGGAAAATTGGACGGTAAACGAAAAAAACTGGAGGGTACACAAGCTGGTACAGAAGCTTAAAATATCGTATTCGTCCCGTGACCTTGACCTTTGACCTCTATGTGATGTTTTTTTTTTTTTTGACGCAAGTTAACGTGCCGGCGAGTCCTTTTTTGCCCATTGCAAGCAAATCGGCCGGTAAACGAAAAAACTAGAGGGTACACAAGCTGGTACCGCAGCTTAAAATCTTGTATTCGTCCCCGTGACCTTGAACTTTGACCTCTAGGTGATGTTTTATTTTTCCTGACGCAAGCTGGGGTGCCGGTGAGTCCGTTTTTGCCCATTGCAAGCAAATCGTGCGGTAAACGAAAAAAAAACTAGAGGGTACACAAGCTGGTACCGAAGCTTAAAATCTCGTATTCGTCCCCGTGACCTTGACCTTTGACCTCTTTGCGATTTTTTGTTTATCCTCACGCAAGCTAACGTGCCGGCGAGTCCGTTTTTGCACATTGCAAGCAAATCGGACGGTAAACGAAAACACTAGAGGGTACACAAGCTGGTACCGAAGCTTAAAATCTCGTATTCGTCCCCGTGACCTTGACCTTTGACCTCTATGCAATTTTTTGTTTTTCCTGACGCAAGCTAGGGTGCCAGCAAGTCCTTTTTTGCCCATTGCGAGCAAATCGGACGGTAAACTAAAAAAAAAACTAGAGGGTACACAAGCTGGTACCGAAGCTTAAAATCTCGTATTCGTCCCTGTGACCTTGACCTTTGACCTCTAGGTGATTTTTTGTTTTTCTTGACGCAAGCTGGGGTGCCTGCGAATCCCTTTTTGTCCATTGGGAGCAAATGGGACGGTAAACGAAAAAACTGGAGGGCACACAAGCTGGTACCGAAGCTTAAAATCTCGTATTCGTCCCTGTGACCTTGACCTTTGACCTCTGTGCGATTTTTTGTTTTTCCTGACGCAAGCTAACATGCCGGCGAGTCCCTTTTTGCCCATTGCGAGCAAATGAGACGGTAAACTATAAAAACTAGAGGGTACACAAGCTGGTACCGAAGCTTAAAATCTCGTATTCGTCCCTGTGACCTTGACCTTTGACCTCTAGGTAATTTTGTGTTTTTCCTGACGCAATCTGGGGTGCTTGCGAGTCCTTTTTTGCCCATTGCGAGCAAATGGGACAGTAAACGAAAAAACTGGAGGGTACACAAGCTGGTACCGAAGCTTAAAACTCGTATTCGTCCCCGTGACCTTGACCTTTGACCTCTAGGTGATGATTTGTTTTTCTGACGCAAGCTAACGTGCCGGCGAGTCCCTTTTTGCCAATTGCAAGCAAATCGGACGGTAAACGAAAAAAAACTAGAGGGTACACAAGCTGGTACCGCAGCTTAAAATATCGTATTCGTCCCCGTGACCTTGACCTTTGACCTCTAGGTGATGTTTTGTTTTTCCTGACGCAAGCTAACGTGCCGGCGAGTTCCTTTTTGCCCATTGCGAGCAAATCGGACGGTAAACTAAACAACTAGAGGGTACACAAGCTGGTACCGAAGCTTAAAATCTCGTATTCGTCCCGGTGACCTTGACCTTTGACCTCTAGGTGATTTTTTGTTTGTCCTGACCCAAGCTAACGTGCCGGCGAGTCCCTTTTTGCCCATTGCAAGCAAATCGGACGGTAAACGAAAAAAAACTAGAGGGTACTCAAGCTGGTACCGCAGCTTAAAATCTCGTATTCGTCCCCGTGACCTTGACCTTTCACCTCTAGGTTTTGTTTTGTTTTTCCTGACGCAAGCTAACGTGCCGGCGAGTTCTTTTTTGCCCATTGCGAGCAAATCGGACGGTAAACGAAAAAACTGGAGGGTACACAAGCTGGCACCGAACCTTAAAATATCGTATTCGTCCCCGTGACCTTGACCTTTAACCTCTAGGTAATTTTTTGTTTTTCCTGACGCAAGCTGAGATGCCTGCAAGTCCTTTTTTGCCCATTGCGAGCAAATGAGACGGTAAACGAAAAAACTGGAGGGTACACAAGCTGGTACCGAAGCTTAAAATATCGTATTCGTCCCCGTGACCTTGACCTTTAACCTCAAGGTGATGTTTTGTTTTTCCTGACGCAAGCTAACGTGCCGACGAGTCCCTTTTTGCCCATTGCAAGCAAATCGGACGGTAAACGAAAAAGCTAGAGGGTACACAAGCTGGTACCGAAGCTTAAAATCTCGTATTCGTCCCCGTTACCTTGACCTTTGACCTCTAGGTGATGTTTTGTTTTTCCTGACGCAAGCTAACGTGCCGGCGAGTCCCTTTTTGCCCATTGCGAGCAAATCGGACGGTAAACGAAAAAAACTAGAGGGTACACAAGCTGGTACCGCAGCTTAAAATATCGTATTCGTCCCCGTGACCTTGACCTTTGACATCTAGGTGATGTTTTGTTTTTCCTGACGCAAGCTAACGTGCCGGCGAGTCCCTTTTTGTCCATTGCGAGCAAATCAGACGGTAAACTAAAAAAAAACTAGAGGGTACACAAGCTGGTACCGAAGCTTAAAATCTCGTATTCGTCCCTGTGACCTTGACCTTTGACCTCTAGGTAGTTTTTTGTTTTTCCTGACGCAAGCTGGGGTACCTGCAAGTCCCTTTTTGCCCATTGCGAGCAAATGCGACGGTAAACGAAAAAACTGGAGGGTACACAAGCTGGTACCGAAGCTTAAAATCTCGTATTCGTCCCCGTGACCTTGACCTTTGACCTCTAGGTGATGTTTTTTTTTCTGACGCAACCTAACATGCCGGCGAGTCCTTTTTTGCCCATTGCGAGCAAATCGGACGGTAAACGAAAAAACTAGAGGGTACACAAGCTGGTACCGCAGCTTAAAATTTCGTATTCGTCCCCGTGACCTTGACCTTTGACATCTAGGTGATGTTTTGTTTTTCTTAACGCAAGCTGGGGTGCCGGCGAGTCGTTTGAGCCCCTTTGCGATTAAATCGGACGGTAAACGAAACAATTAGAGGATACCCCGTGCGATGACATTTCAGTGACATCTGGAGGTCAAACCATTTGTCCTAGGTCAAAACCGATTGCATATTCGTGTATAACTCGATGAGATCTACCCCTATGCTAAGTTTGGGGAAAATCGGAACTCGACGCTGAAAACGAATACGAATATGACGCTAACTTGACGCACATGATAGTCAGATCACGGATGCTTCACGGATTGCTTCACGGATCAGAGCGCTGCGCGAACGCACGCTAGTAGCGCTTTCGTTCTCCATGGCAACCAGGCGTGAGCCAATGAAAAGCCAGAACGTATTCCCTTTCTGGCTTTTGATTGGCTGACGCCTGGTTGCCATGGAGAACGAAAGCGCTACTAGCGCTACTAGCGTGTGTCCGAGCAGCGCTCAGTTTGATCGGAAACGTCACAGAGCCTCCAAAAATGCCGCACTCAATGTAAACAATGGTAGGGAAGGACGAATTTGTCAATGACCTTCATGAAGTACACAAGGTACTTGTTTTGTATTTTTTCCAAACTTACAACTTTGAATTTGGGAATAATTTTATTTAATTCTTAAATTTAAATAAAATAATTTTAAAACCATAACGGTAGCCTAAGAAATTGTTGCTAACAAAATCAAAAGGTCATTATTTCCCTTTAAGGCGTTTAACTGGTTTAGATGGGAGATATTGTCCGCTGAAAATTTGAGTTTTGCTTGACATTACAAAGTTGCCCGAGGCTGTAACTCGAAAACCATTTGACGGACGAGGCTGAAAAGTTCACAGCGTGAATCAACAGCTCAGATAACCCCACACACGTAGTTTTATCGAAATATGAGATGTAGTGTGTTATTTAGAGATTGTTTTGGTCGATCTGTTTTGGAATACCCCAATTGCCCCCCCCCCAAGCGAAAAATCGGTAGGCAAATGGATATCCCCAAACCGTTCCGGGGGGTTGTGATTTTTGTTCCGGGAAAGCGAGATTTACCCCCCCCCCCCCCCTCCCTCCCCCGCTCAACGAAACTTTCGTGCTGACGACCCGGCGCCCCCTCCCCCCCCCCCGCTCACGCTCAAAGACCTTTCCCGCTGACGATCCGACGCCACCCTCCGCTCAACGACTCTTCGCTGACGACCCGACGCCACCCCCCCCGGCCAGCAACTTTTCGCTGACGAAACGGAGCGATTTTTTTGCCCCCCCCCAAACCCGAAACCTAGATTCGCCACTGGTTACAGAGTTGGTACAGAGATCGCAAATAGAACGCAAAGTTTGCAAATGGGGATGAAACTATCGAGCGCGTAGAGTGAAAAAAATCCGACATGATCTTACGAAGGTGGTGTAGAGGGTGCCCACGACGGCCGTTCCGATGATGGACATCTCCAGCGTCAGTGGAGTGGTGGAACTCAGCGCCAGAGCCGGGGCGTACAGCGCTAACGCCATGTAGAACGTGATCGACAGCAGAGACCCTGCCACAGTGATGCCGTGCAGCACGGGGCTTTTAAACCTGAAATACAAATTTGTTATCGAAACTCAAGTATAGAAAGCAAAGAAGCTGTGGGATTTGTACGTCTGCAACTTTGCTTGCCTAAGGCACGTAACACATGTTTTTTCTTCACATTTGTGCGAACTGTACTGATGATTCATTCGATACTAATTCGTCACCTGTGATATTTAGCGTCAGTTCTATTCCATTAGTCCAGATCTTTAGTGGTTCATAACTAGCTTACAATGTAAACATATGAATTGAACAATTTAAATTTCCTGATGCTTAGTATAATTTATAGCTATAAGTAAGGTTGCTTGCCATATTATTTACCTTATAAACAATCCGGGCGGTCTGTAGGTACTTACACAAAGGGCATTGACATTTAAAGTTATGATCTCCCGTTATCCCTATTCCCTGCGGGCGGGCAGAATTACGTTAACCTGCGGGGGGGGGGGGGGGGCAGATTCTGCCCCCCCCAGATATCTCGAGACCCGCTCGGTCGATTTCGATGGGGAAAACGCCATTCGATTCGTCATGACAAAATCTCTCTTTTTGGGCCCGACATTTTTGTTTTGTTTAAAAAATGGGGGGGGGGGGCAGGGGGCAAGAAATGCGAAATTTGTGGTGTTATTTGAAAGGTCGTTGCGGCCATGTGGCTCGACCGATGTTCATGCTTCAAACGTTTTTGAGCTTCAAATGTACTGTTCTTTAATATATGCAAAGACAAAAACAAAATACAAAATCATAAGCGTATTCAGGGAATGTAAAATTGGGGGATTTTCTTGGAAAAAATATATATGCTGTTCGTGATTGTTTGGGACGACATGAACGTCACATGTGGGCATTCTATGCTGTAATTGGTTAAATTCGATATATTGCGCATAGGCGGATCCTGGAAAAAAACATGGGGGGGGGGGGCACCATGCGCGTAACGCGTTTATCATCTTACTAATTTGAAGTTGGACCTAATTTGAGGGCGGGTATCGCCTCCCATTTTGTATTCTGAGTGCGCCTCTGCCCCCAAAATATGTACAATCCCAGTATATATGATGTATATTGCATTGAAATTGTTTCTGACGCATGTATTGCCAGGCACGTAGCCAGGATTTCGTCCAGGGGGGGGGGGGGGGGCGGCGCCCCGAAAAGGCCCCTTCCCGAGCGTTGAAAGGGCCCCTTCCCAAGCGTTGAAAAGGCACGTTACAAGGCTTGAAAATGCAGTATGGCAGGTATGGCATGGGCCATACCAACGTTTAGGAGCTGGAGTTAGCAAACTGCCACGTCAACTTTGGAACCAGCGACACGAAATTGGAATCAACTATACCAACTTGGAATATTTTTTTAAATTTCAAGACCTAGAACTGTTAAACAAATTGCGCCGCGGAGCGGCGCGAAAATTTTGAGTATTATGCCCTGGGTTGCTTTCTCATCAATGCGTCGCATTGCGTATGGTGCGGACCTCTAAAATTGCTACATTGTGCGTTTAAAAGTGCGGGGAAAAGGTGCTAAAAGGAACTATTTTGCCCAATAATATAGGAAAGTAGCAACATAACACATAAATGCGCCGAGAAACCTACCGATTTTTTTTCCTAACCCGCATATAATTGAATTTGTAGTTAAATTGCGTCGCGGAGCGGCGCGAAAATTTTGAGTTCTATTCCCTGTACAACTGTATTCTTACTGTTGACAGGCCCAAGGTCCCTTCAGATCGTCTAGGGGCCCCTCTGACCTTTTCTACGCCCTTCCGACCTGTTCAGGGACTCATCTGGGATCCGCGAAGCGAAAAGACATGATGTGGAGTGGGTGATATATATATAATACAAAGAGGGCTTACTCTACAGGAAAAAATAAAATCGGATCTTTCGGGTATATTGTAGCACCCTGACGAAGGGTGTTACAATATACGCGAAAGCTCCGCTTTTAATATTTGTATTGTGGAGCAAGTCCTCTTTGTATTTAATCTTCATCTGCGATCTCTACGTGCTTTGACCCTTCCGGTCTCACCAGAGACTCCTCTCTCTGCTCAAGGGGCCCTCCGACCTGCCCTGGAGCCCCTCCGTGCTGGCCAGGGGCCACTTCGGCATGTTCAGGGGCCCTTCTTACCCGCCCAGGAGTCCTTTCGGTCTGATCAGGGGCCCCTCCGATCTGCGCAGGTCCCTTTTAACTTTCCAGGGGCCCTCTGGTCTCTCCAGGGGCCCTTTAACATTCTAAGGGGCCCTTCCGACCTAGCAAGGGACTGCGCTGGCTGCTTTGTCGTCTTGCGACGTGCTCCGAGGGCCCTACGACCTGCCCTGGGGCCCCTCCGTGCTGGCTAGGGGCTCAATCGGCATGTTCAGGGGCCCTTCTGACCCACCTAGGGGCCCTTTCGGTCTGGTCAGGGCCCCTCTGACCTGCACAGGGGCCCTCTTAACTTCCCAGGGGCCCTCTGGTCTGTCCAGGGGCCCTCTGGTCTGTCCAGGGGCCCTCTGGTCTGTCCAGGGGCCCTCCAACCTGCTCAGAGGCCCTTATGACCTGGCAAAGGACTGCGCTGGCCGCTTTGTCGCCCCGTCGACATGCTCAGGGGCCTCTCAACCTGCCCAAGGACCCTCTGTGCTGGCTAGGGGCCCATTCGACGTGCTCAGGGGGCCCTCTGACCCGCTCAGGGGCCCTTTCGGTCTTGCCAGGGGCCCCTCTGACATGCACAGGGCTCTTTTGAACGTCCAAGGGGCCCTCTGGTATTTCAGAGAGGGCCCTGGTGGCCCTAAAGGGCCTCTGAAGTCCGCTAAACTCTCTAAAGACCACGCTTCGTGTAGTAAAGAGCCTATGATACCGCGCTTCGCGCGGTCTCGTCGGCCCTTTTCGGCGCGCGCAGCGCGCCGAAAAGGGCCCTCGCGCGCCAAAAAGGGCCCTCCTGGCCTCTAGGGGGGGGGGGGGGGGGGGGGCGGCCGCCCCCGCCGCCCTCCCCTTGGCTACGTGCCTGTGTATTGCACTGCAAACCACGAAGGAAGTATGCGCCGCAAAACCGCATTCGTAACACTCTCCCCAAAACAGGAGCCTGGAACCGCCTCTGCTTGACCGATTTTTGTCAAAATTTTGACACAACACGCGCCATTCAATTTTAGGAAAAGTCACAAAGTTTCAGGACGCTAGGTTTAGAAGCGGCAAGTGAAACACCACCGGGAGGGGCAGAATCTGCCCCCCCCCCGCAGGGAATAGGGTTATAAGAAGACCTTGCAAGACCTATTTTTAGAACATGGGTACTGGACAATATTATAAGTAAATTGAGTGATGATGCTGGTGATGATCTGGACTGGAGTTATGTTGTAAATAAAGTGTGGGCGTTCGTCTTCATTCTGTGATTGTGATATCTGTTTAGATCGAGCAATGACTGTTCAAGGAAAATATTTACCTTTTCCCACCAAAATGGAGTTATTACTTGATATCGACAGACGAGACTAAAATGTATTGTAAATTCATCACATTTTACATTTGACCTACCGAGTAGCATGGAATCCGGCTGCCTTTTGTATGCAGACGATGTCAAAAATTCCCGCAAAATCACCTCCCCAGCTGACGGACGGACTGTTGCTGCGGAGGGATCTCAGCCATCTGTCAGCGTGGTTCATCAGGTGGGGACTGACCCTCAACCATGCAAAATACAAATAGTTTACGATGACTCTCAGGCGTGCACCCGTCCAGACCAAATATTTCCTGAATAGTACCGAACTGGATCATGTAAGCAAAATTAGGGACCTCGGCGTAACACCAAATTACCAAAAAATACCAAATTAACCTTTGCAATACATGTCTCTGACATAGTCAGCAGGGCCAACCGAGCACTAGACCTCCTTACTCGTTCTTTTCAAGTCGGTACTAGCACTTCAAAATTCAACGGGAGCGCAGTGCTAGCTGCGTACTTCGCGAACGTGCGTTCGATTTTAGAATACTGTAGCGTGGTCTGGGCGGGGGGGGGGGCGGCCAACTCCCACACGGTGCGGGTCGAGCGAGTGCAGCACAAGTCCTCATTTGGCTACTCACTCATGCATCCTCCGGACAAGCTAATTCTCTCTCTTATGGTAGCCTTCTGCTCCATTTCAAATTTCCTTCCTTATCATCACTCAGAGTGCAGCATGACCTGCTCTTCTTGAGGAACATCCTCTGGGGGAAAGTGGACTCACGGGTCCTGCTCGAATCGTTTCCCCTGCACGTGCCGCCTCGATCGACCCGCACCGTCTCTCTTATAACCGTGCCTCGAGCACGGGTAAGCACTGTGGACTCTGGGATGTTCTGCCGGCTCCCTAGAGCAATGGGTACACACTGCCTTTGTAGGCAGTGTTTTTAACGCAGACATCTTTTATGACAGTTTTTGAGCTTTTAGAGCACAGGTGATCAAGTACGTTTTAACCCTGTAGTCTGTGACCGTACACTTTAGGCTGTGTGATTATGTGGTGTGTGTGCTGCGTAGTGTATTTATTGTTATATCTTATCTTCACGACTTCGCCCGTCAGTGGAGCGTAGCTCTGTTGGCGATCATATGAAATAAATTAATAAACAAATTGTCATCCGATTGCTTAATAACTCCGCGCACCTTGCAGTAAAAACTGCGAAAGTTGGCTGTTAGTGGGAATGTATAGGGTCGCACTATCGTAAGAAAATTTTGCGTCGATCCATGATCACAATAGACTACAATTCTAATTATTTTTAATATGCCGTGAATATCAGAACTTATATGCCCCTTCCGGCTGCCACTGGACTGGCTTTTTGGTTTCGGGAGACACTAGCTCGGTGGTCATTGGGGTGTGGGTCAGGGGTTTGATAGATATTTAGGAGGTCGGTGGTGCGATACAAAATCACTGACGTGTTTTTCTATCTTCTTCATAAGCTCAGCGCATCTCACAGTTCTGCATGCTGGCCGACCGGGGGTGCCCGTAACTGTACTGGAGGACGATCGTCCCGGAACCGGTGACTGCCGCCGGCTCGTTGTGCGGGGTAGTCCTGTGTGGACGGCTGACCGAAACGGATGCGGATGAAGTAGCTCATGTACTTGGAGTAATGGATAAAGCAGTTATCCGAAAACTACCTCGGTTTGTAAACTTTGAACGCATTTTGGCAGAACTTGAACGAAATGGCTAGCATATTTAATTTTATAAATTTAGTCCGAAGCTTTTGAATGGATACATTTCCTAGGTCAGGACCCGGCCAGTTTGGGGAGTGAGAACCAGTTTTAATCTTTGATTACCGAGCGGAGCGAGGTCTTCCGTTAACTAGGGGGAAAATCTGCGTATGAGCGGCCCGACCGTAGCAATGGTTTTCAGAAGCATATTTCTTTGCAGCTATTCGGTCGAAGTGACTGAAAACTTGCACACAAAAAGCGTTCATGTCGTAAAACTATCCGCCGGTGTTTCCTTACAGCAAGCACAAAGTGTGCCTCAACAACAAATAGGGTACATTAACGCCATAATATGACCATTTTTCTGCTACTGAAATTCCATTTAAATTCCTGTCAACTTCTTTCAAGAAAAGTAAAAATATCATGCTGATCCCTTCCATTCTTCCATTGCACTGATACTTTTTCCAAATGCTTTTATGATATTGAAACCTGCAATATTTCCGAGCACAGTATGGATGATTTATGTCTCCAAAACTGGGGGGGGGGGGGGGGTAATCTCTCCAGCCTGACGACAGGCGGGGGGGGGGGGGGCGATGTCCTCCCCCCAACGGCGACGCCCTTGGATGTACCCATGACGTCACACTATTCGCTGCCTTGGCTGAATTGTGTCTAAGGCCTTGGAATGAATGGTGAATGAATGGATGAACTTGACATTCAATCATAGCAGAAGCCAATCTTGGGTACCAACTTTTAGCTGCCATATCACAATTTTATTTTCTACAAAGTAATTAAGTACCTACATCCCCCCGTCCCCCTCCCGCCGACGCACATGAGGGAAGGTAAGATCATGACAGCTGCGAAGATTTCAAAATAATGCTTGGCGTAAAAACCTACTGTTCAATCGTTTAAGTAGTGACATCTGGCGATCAGCGAAATCCCGACCTTAAAAAAGTACTTTTTTATTCTTTTATGCATTTTGAAACATGTTCATGATTGTTGGTGCCGACAGACTATTGTGGGTGCCCATGTCAGCTTTGTGGGTGCCCTGGCACCCACAAAGAGATAGGAAACCTTACCCCTGAACCACACCCCTGCTCATACAACTGCAAAAGAGTGCATTTCCTTTCAGGACGGAAACCCGTATAAGTAAACCCGTCCCTTTAACACACTGGCGCATTTTACCTGTAATGTATGTACTCGTACACCGATGTGATTCGACACCGGTAGAAGATTGGTAGGTACAGAACCGACGCTGCAGGCATGGCGACGCAATACGTCAGCACTGCCACCCAGTACTCGGCTCCGTTCATGAAAATCTCGGCCGGAACACCTGCAGAACAGAACAGAACACCTGCAGAACAGAACAGAACACGGCACAATGGGACGATATGAATCCGATCTTCAGTTTTTATAAGTGGAGTTCGATTTGTGCTCATAGTAACATAGTTTTTTTTTCTCTCATTTTTCTGCGATACCTGTCAAGCTCTACCATTAAAGGGAATGTTTCACCTTTGTATTGGTTTTGAACTGATATTGCTATTATCTTTTGCCGTTATTAAAAGTCTTAATTACTAAATCATTTTCCCACAACTTAAACGTTTTTAACACGCGCCCTGGAGGGGGCAAAATTCCCCCCCCCATCCGTTTTTTGAGAGGCAAAGTTGAGAGGCAAAGTTAACATTCTAGGGCCATTAACTCACCATGACTGGGGTCTCAGCCGAACGTCATTGACTGAGAGGGAGACAAATATCCCCCCCCCCCCCCCTCCCCCAAGGTTAACTTCCGAACCAATGATCGCATCGGGACGCGCAAGACGGCAATCCAAAGTTCTCAATGAGACGCATCTAAATCACGCTTAAAATGTTCCAAATAAGGTCATACATATGTCAGGTCACGGTCGGGTTAAAGGTCAAAATTGAGGTATCTGAGTTCATGGATATTTTTTTTTTCCATTCATAACATTGTAATTTGACTATTATATACCAAAGTGCTTGCAATGGTATAACATATATACCTACTGAATGGGTTATGAGTAAAAGTTATATTGTAAGCAAAGGTCAATGTGAGGTCACTGTTGAATATAATTAGAGACCTACTGAAGTTATGCGCCACATGTACATACCTATTATGGATCATTTTACAATTATAATTGGATCGTAACAGTCATTTTCACCAAATGACCTCGCGTAAGGGGCAATTAGTCAAATTCATGTGAAGGTCGGGTCAAGGTCTTATTATGGTCACTTATTATGGTCAAAATTTGATATTGATTAATGTAAATAAAAACGCGTGTTTCTATTCCTGTTTTCTATCAGACATGCAGCGGTGATATTCATTTGTCTGTATCTGATCATAAAATAAACGTAATTTAAAAATGACGCCATAAGTTGCTCATACTTTAGGAGCCATAAGTCAATCACAAATGGCCATATCATTTTACAATATGGTTTGTATATTTTCTGCGTGGTTCTCGCATGCTTAGGTATATATTCCGTTTTTATATTTTGTATTTGTATTTTGTTGATACTTTAACAAAATAGCTTCTGTTTATTTATCAGGCTTAAAAACCCCAAAATTTCGGATATTTGAAATTATAGTTTTGGGACTCATGTAATTGAAATCTGCTGATATTTTTGTAATGCATTTTACTCAAAATGTGGGCTTTGTACGATGTGTTGTTTTGATGATTTTTTTGTTCTTCACCAAACTCATGTACCGTGAAGTCACTAAGTTGACCATATTTTAACAAATGACGAAATCCCTTAATTTTTGCACAAAATACGTGGATTTGATGGGGTGGGAAGATAGCAGATTTGATGGGGTGGGAAGATTAAGCTTCACCTTGATAGCAGTTTTAGTTTTTGCGAATGTTCTTTGCGAATGTTCGTCCGGTGGGAGGCATTATTTTCACACACCCCCCCCCCCCCCCCCCGCCTCAGTCAATGCCGTGTTAACAACGGCATGTCAAGAATGTGAAATGCCTCCGCCGGTCTTAGCTTACCGATAATCAATATTGCGGAGAGGAAGGAGACCATGATGGAGATGGAGACGGGCACCACGCGCAGCTGCCGGTTGCCCAGCAGCATCTCTTCGTTGGTGTGCTTGCCGCGGATCGCGTGGTACACGCCGATCATAAGCGACAGCAGCAGCGTGCCGCCGAACACGCAGTAGTCGACCACGCCGAACGTCTGCCGCCGCGCCGTGGCGTCCATCTGACGGCAGCAGGCCGGCCCGCACCGCGTGAAAAGAACGCATTGCTATGTATTGTATTGTGTTGCATTTTGGTGTTTTATATTATGTTATATTATGTTATATTATATTATATTATATATTATATATTATATTATATATTATATGATATATTATATTATATATTATATGATCTATTATATTATATATTATATTATATATTATATTATATATTATATTATATATTATATTATATATTATATTATATATTATATTAAATGAGATGAGATGATTAAACGGCTCAGGCAGTCCGAGGGCAACCTCATGTAAACCAAGGGCACCCTCAAACCAGACGAGGGCCATCTCAGGCCAACCGAGGTTCCCTCAGGCCATCCGAGGGCTATCCTAGGACGACTAAGGGTCCCTCAGACCGACTGAGTGCCCCTCAGGCTGACTGGACCCTTCAGTTCGACTGAGGGCCCCTTGTGCCGACTCAGGACCCCTCAGATCGACTCAGGGCTCCTCGGGCCGAAGGCCCCCTCAGGACGACTGAGGGTCCCCTCAGGCCGACTGAGGGCCCCTCAGGTCGACTGAGGGCCCCCTCATGCCGACTGAGGGCCCCCTAGGCCGACTGAGGGTCCCCTCAGACTAACTCGGACCGAATGAGGGCCCCTTGAGGGCGACTGAGGGCCCGCCAGGCCGACTGAGGGCCCGTCAGGCCGACTCAGGGACCCCTAAGGCCGACTGAGGGTCTCCTCAGACTAAATCAGGCCGACTGAGGGTCCCTAAGACCGACTTAGGGCCCCTTCAGGTCGAATGAGGGTCCCTCAGGCCAACGGAGGGTTTACCAGGCCGACTGAGTGCCCCTCGGGCCGACAGGGCCCCCTCAGGCCGACTGAGGGCCCTCTAAGACCGACTGAGGGTCCCCTTAGACTAACTCAGTCCGACTGAAGGCCCCTTCAGGGCGACTGAGGGCCTCTAAGGCCGACTGAGGGCTCCTTCAGGGCGACTGTGGGTCCCTCAGGCCAACTGAGGGCCCCTCAGGCCGACTGAGTGTCCCTTCAGCCCGACTGAGGGCCCATTCAGGGCGCCTGAGGGCCCCCTAAGGCCGACTGAGGATCCCCTAAGACTATCTTAGGCCGACCGAGGGCCCCTAAAGCCGACTGAGGGGCCCTTCAGGCCGACTGAGTGGCCCTCAGGCCGACTGACTGCCCGTTCAGGGCGACTGAGGGCCACTTCAGGGCGCCTGAGGGCCCCTTTAGGGCGCCTGAGGTCACCCTCAGGCCGACCAGACTCAGATCGACCGAGGGTACGTCTGGCCAGCTAAGTGCCCTTAATACCGCTGAGGGCCCCTTAGACAAAAATAAAATGGGCCCCTCAGCTCAAGGGGGTACCCGAGAGTGTTTAGGGTACCCCTTGGATACGCCCTTGGAGAGGGCACATGCCAGGTCTGAGAGGGCCCATTCCAGGCCCGAGAGGGCCCATGCCAGGCCTGAGAGGGCCCATTCCAAGCTTGAGAGGGCCCTCGAAAGGGTTTTTCCTCCTTATCATAGGGCTCTCTGACAGACTAGGCGGGTCCTTGTATTGTGTGAGAGGGCTTTGGATCCGCTTCTCTCATGGTATTTTACATCAACATAAAATGACGGCCGCCAGGCCGTGTGGTTGCAGCCGGGCATAGGGGGCCCGGCAAAATCTCCCGGGTGCAGGAGCACCATTTACACCCCCTGGCTACGCCTCTGGTCGTGTGACGCTATTGGCCGCAATGAACTCGCCCAATCTGGCCCAATCCTGCCGGCGGCCTGTGCGGCTTGGCTTTGGCTGTGTCCGCGCGGTACGCGGGTCGCAAGCAGCGGCGAATCGATGCTGGCCCATCAATGTACACGCGCAGACAGACCTGTGATCCATGACGCTGCCAGATTTAGTAACTAGTATGACGGTATGCTAAACTGAACGAATGGACTCTAGACGCATATGTTCTTTAAAAACGGCCAATTTTGTATCATTAACTTGTTATGAGCTCAATACATGTTTCTATAACTATTGAATACTGATAATATCGCCTAAATCAGTAATTTATTTCTTGGATTTAATAATATACTAAGACTTCTATACCACAACTTCTCAGAAAATTATATTTTCTTTTCAGCGCAATAATCCTTCGTGCAAACGGATAATAATTCACAATATGAAAAAAAACATATTTTCCCATACAAATACATATAGGTGCCCCGCAATTCCTGCTTCAACTTAATCACTGACCTTTAGCGCAACCTCTTTGAAATTGTTGACCAAAGTTCAAGTAGTATGCGTAACAGTTCTCTTCACCACCTCACCTTAGTGTAATGCTAGTCGTGTAGCCAGCCGGTCGATACAGCGGATGCGGTTGGAAAGCTGCCTAGGATGAACGGACTGGCCGATGATAACTATCACCATCAGTGGTTGTGCAGCGCCGATTCTGCGGCAGCGTTCCCGCTCCGCACTCTGCGGCTGCCGGTACAGTACTGCAGCAGATGGGACGGCGAGGGGCCGGCCGGTCACGTGCAGTGCACGCCACGGTCGCTGCAGTGCCGCGCTCGTGCATAGAAATACAGGTTCTGTTTGCTGCACCGGCTTTGTTGGGACTCGTCTAACATGTTAACTGCGGGGAAAAAATCCCGCAATCATGGCTCCTGCCCGGTGCCCCCCCCCCCCCCCCCCCACCAGTCGAAGCAAAAACCGGCCACTGCACAATGGGCGAGAACGGCCTTTTAGCGCGACACGGCGTTTCTGCTTCAATTTACGGCATCGGTTTGGACATGTAGCATATCAATCGACAGCTGATGAATCAGGGAGCTAAAAATATGTACTTTCTGTTTTTCTTGGTTTAACCCTGCATTGACCAGGGGGGCAAATATTGCCCCCCCCCCCCTCGTTATCTCCGGAACCAATGATCCCAGCGAGATGCGCAAGGCGGCATTCGTAAGCTCTCAGTGACTCGCATCTAAAGATTACTCGAAATTGTGGAATTGAGGTCACATATTAGGTCAAAGTAGGGTTAACCCGCGCACGGCAGGGGCTTTGCGCCGAACACGAACTGCAGGGGGGTTGATTTCCGCCCCCTCCCTAAGATCTCAAAAACTACGCTACGTAGCGAGAAGCGGAAAACGGCATTTGATAGCTTGATACATGTTCTATCGAAAGTATTTCAGTATTGTTTTAGGTCAGGTCAAAATTGAGGTCACCAGAGGTCATCAAAGGTCAAATTTTCCAGTTTTTCCTGTTTTAGGACATCGCTCCAGGAATTCCCATATATCTCAGAAACTATGCTAGTTAGAAACAAACCGAAAAAAGCAAACGCCAGCCAGTGAAATTTGCAATCGCCAAGGTGTCCTCAAATTTGATCTCAGGTCAATATTTGAGGCTCCAGAGGTCAAAAAAGGAAAAAATGACGTTTTTTTGCTAAATCGTTTTTCGCTATTAACGTTTTATGTAATAAAGATAACGGAAAACTGTTTACGCCATTGTGTTTATCTTGTCAAGGCGCTTCGAATCATGTACATCGTAACCTTGTTAAGTCAACTTAAAAATATGACCTCAGGTCAAGGTCAAGTGGTGACCCAAGTATGACATGTTGCATATGGGAAGACGTGTCTCGACGAGACAAACACATTGATGTCTGTTTCACTCCTCTGTCCTCATTATGTCGGGAGTTATTGACAAAAAAGTGATGGTGACCTCGCATGACCTCAAATGACCCAATAGGGGTCACTGAACAAAACTTACACTTCGATCATCAAGAATATCCTATAATAACATGATCCAGAAGTAATTGGACTAATATCATGCATATCCTCAGCATTTGTATATTTCCCCATTGACTTATTATGGGGAGGCTACGAAATTGACCTGACCTTAGGTCATCGAGATAAAAATTCCGAGATAAACGAATTGTAAGTATTTATGCCCTCATGACATCCTGTAAGTTTCAAAGTGATCGGTGAAAAACTCTGGCTTTGGCACAACTTCAAACATTTTTGGAGGTGGGGTCACTTGACCTGGTCTGGTGACCTGACCTGAGATGACTCGAGGATATTTTTTTCTCCAAAGTGTGCGCAATTGATGTCCTGACAGGAGTGCGAAAACCCGGCGGCGCTGTGCGCCGCCGTTTTTTTCGCTATCTTTGAAAAACCTGAGGGGGGGGGGGGGTGGAAATCACCCCCCCCCCCCCTGCAGTGCGCGGGTTAAAGGTCAACATCAAGGCATTTCAGTTTATGGGTCATACTTTCCACCCAAAGCCTTTGATTGCGACCATGATCACTCAAAATGTTTCTAAAGGTATAATACACATCCCGCATGAGTTAATGTGGGATTCTTGGCAAAGGTCAAGGTCAGGTCACAAAAGGTCACTATGCGCAGAAAATCTACGAAAGTCATGCAACACATGTTTTATGGGATATTGTACACTTATATTTCGACAGTGATAGTCATTTTACCATCTGACTTCATTGAAGTGAAGTTAGTGTCAAGCTCAGCTCAGATCAAGGCCAGGTCACATAAGGTCAACATTTGAAATTGATAAATATAAAGACAAAAGGCATGTTTCTAGACCGGTTTTGTCTCAGAAATACAGTTCTGGCATTTATTTGTACGTATCTGGCCAATAAAAGCCCCAAAAACGCAATAACAAATAAGACGTCATGAGTTACTCTTACTTAGGGAGCCATAAGTCAGTCAAAAACAAAGATATTGCTTTGACATTTGGTTTGGATATTGGCCATATGTGGTTGGTTCTCCAACATATATTCCGGTTTTTGGAAAATGTTTGAAAAGTTGTATTTTGAGTGCATCTTTTTAAACAATATATATATATATATATATATATATATATATATATATATATATATATATATATATATATATATATATATATATATATATATATATATATTTTCATAAACATTTTCATAAACATTTTGTATGATAATGTCAATCGTGGCATCGACGGGCACATTGGTAAAAAGTGATGATGCGTCCAAGGAAGCTAAGATCCCATGCCTTTCTTTTACCTTTAAAATCTGGATAAATTCATCGGAGGATTTCAAAGAGTATGTTTTTGGTACATATGGGGATATGAGTGCATTGATCACTTTCGCTACTTCATATGCCGGTGTGGGAATTTGAGATATAATTGGTCGGATGGGAGCCCCTTCTTTATGCGTTTTTGGATTGCCATAGAAATATCCCGGGTTAAACTCACCGATTATCCTGTTGAACTTAACACCTCCGATCTCAGCGTTAGCAGCATCGATAAGTTTGTTTAGATCTTTCTTCTGCTTTTCAATGGGATTTTTCCTCAGTTTCTCAAATTTAGATGTATCTTGAAGTATCTCGTTCACCTTAGCCAGATAGTCTTTGCGGTCAAGAATGACAAATATTGAAGACTTGTCCGCACGGCGGATGATAATATTCGGCTCTTCTCGGAGTTCTTTTGCAGCTTTACGAAGTCTTGGTGTTACTAGATTACTTTTCGTACGTCCTCTGTTTCTGGTACTCTCAGCTGAAAGCTGAAAGCTGAAAGCCGCGAGATACTTCAAGATACATCTAAATTTGAGAAACTGAGGAAAAATCCCATTGAAAAGCAGAAGAAAGATCTAAACAAACTTATCGATGCTGCTAACGCTGAGATCGGAGGTGTTAAGTTCAACAGGATAATCGGTGAGTTTAACCCGGGATATTTCTATGGCAATCCAAAAACGCATAAAGAAGGGGCTCCCATCCGACCAATTATATCTCAAATTCCCACACCGGCATATGAAGTAGCGAAAGTGATCAATGCACTCATATCCCCATATGTACCAAAAACATACTCTTTGAAATCCTCCGATGAATTTATCCAGATTTTAAAGGTAAAAGAAAGGCATGGGATCTTAGCTTCCTTGGACGCATCATCACTTTTTACCAATGTGCCCGTCGATGCCACGATTGACATTATCATACAAAATGTTTATGAAAATGACTCTATCCCTGCGCCCCGACTTCCCAAACACGTGCTTGAGAAAATGCTTGAAATCTGCACCAAGGAAACGCCCTTCCGGTGCCCTAGTGGTCAGCTTTACCGCCAGGTGGATGGCGTGGCCATGGGCTCTCCACTCGGTGTGCTCTTCGCAGAGGCCTACATGGGACATGTGGAGTCCATGGTAATCAACAGCATGGACACTAAGCCTCACACGTACTGCAGGTATGTTGACGACATTTTTGTTGATATTCAAAGTGAAGAACACCTGACCTCCCTCAAAACTGCACTTGAAGAACACTCCGTTCTCAACTTCACTACAGAGCCCTCTGTAAACAACAAAATACCCTTCCTTGATGTGCACATTGATGCCACGGATCACACTTTTGTTACGACTGTCTTCAGAAAACCCACAGATAGAGGACACTGTCTGAGTGGCGACAGTGAATGTCCTGATCAGTACAAGGAGAGTGTCATCCGGGCATATATTAATCGTGCAATCAAGCACTGTTCCACCTGGCCCCTTCTGCACCAGGAGCTCCAAAGAGTGAGACAGCTCTTAGTAAACAATAGGTACAAGCACAACGACATAGATGAACACATAAGACGTCAACTACATGTTCACTTCGCGAGATCCAACCACGCTGGCGAGCCAAACAACGACCAACCCACACAGTTAAAACTGTATTACAAAGGCAGCATGTCCACAGCTTACAAGAAGGACGAGAAAGTCCTTCGAGATATTATCTCGAAAAACTGCACTCCTACTAAAGCCGATGACAGGATCAATCTGATAATTTTCTACAAAAATCCAAGTGTATCTAGCATAGTCATGACAAACAATCTTTCAAGAGACACGTCTGCCCTTAAGGCTACCAATATTGTCTATGAGTTCCAATGCCCCCTTGGTGACTGTGCGCGCCGTAATAACTCATCCTACATTGGTCATACAACCACAACTTTGTCTCGCCGCATAACCATGCATTTACAGAATGGTGCACCCGACAAACATACCAAGTCAACCCATAACTCTGAACTCACTCGTAGCATGATGGTCGAAAATACCTCCATCCTGGCAAAATGTTCAAACAGGAAAAAACTCATGGTACTAGAAGCTGTTTACATAAGGGACAGGGACCCTTTCATCAACCGGCAAATGGACATGAGGGGTACCCTGTCCTTATATGATGGGAGACCCTTGCTACCGAGGGGTGGGGGCGCGCACGATTGATGTCGAGTATCGTGGCTCGTGCGATGTAATACTTGTGTGTGTGTGTGTGTGTGTGTGTGTGTGTGTGTGTGTGTGTGTGTGTGTGTGTGTGTGTGTGTGTGTGTGTGTGTGTGTGTACTGTGTATGATACATGTGTATGCATTGCCCTGTATGTATATATCATAACTGTATTAAATATGTATGCGAATCTTCGTTCCCATAGGAGTCGACCGTATTTAGCAAGAACGTGCTGTAAAATATAAAAAACAAAAACCAGGTCAATGAAAAGTGCATATCACTATACTTACTTGTGCGCTCCCGAATCGACACGAATGTTGCTTTTTGTTTATGTGTGCCTACTTTGGATGTCTGATGATGCTAATAGTTTAATTAGCGAAACGTTACATGTACGCCAGAATATAGGCACAATACTACATCACTTCTCTGTGGATGGCAGAACGATAATAAGACGTTTGGAGGGCCTTCATAAGAAACATACTAACGCTCGATATGCTGTCATATTTACCGATACATGCATAAAGGAAAACCTGCTTCCTAAGTTCACACATATATATATATATATATATATATATATATATATATATATATATATATATATATATATATATATATATATATATATATATATATATATATATATATATATATATATATATATATATATATATATATATATATATATATACATATATATATATATATATATATATATATATATATATATATATATATATATATATATATACGTTACAAAATGAAATCAGATGAAACTGCCGTCTAAATCTATTAGAGATTATAGAATGGCTCTGCAAATAACTAAAATACATGGCAGTGAGTTCTAACAGATTTTCATTTGATAACTTTGATTATTTTGGGAAGGTTTTTGACTTTAGAGGGTGTTCTGTAACTTATGGAGCTTCATTTATAAAGCATGAATACAACGTGTTTTGCAGTTCATTTGTGTTTGCATTAACAGCACCTCGGCTGCGGCACCGAGATAGCAGCCTATATGAACAATAGTAGCGTGCTTCATGCCGGCTTGCAACACACCATTATGCTACCCGACCTTTTGGCGATTTTGTTTCAATGCTTCAGGCAGTACGCCACCTAGTAGCAAAGGCCAATGTTTTGACCTGCCGCCCCATTGTACAGAGGTCAGTACACAGTCTACCACAGGATGCTTCATGGACGTTCGCAAGGCATGACGTCTGCCACCTGCTGCCTGCCATACGGTCAGCAAATATTCCAACGACTGGTCTTTCAATGTGTCCGCCGCAGCCGGGTTTGACAATACGTGGAGTATGGATTATCGCTTCCGCTTCCTTTTGCCGCTGGCGGCGGCAGGGTGGCGCCGTGGTCATGTTTGCCGTCTATATGGATTGCCTTCACGGCCAGGCAGCCAAACGTGGCGGGAAAGAAGACAGAGTGAAGTCAGCCCGCTGGTGTCTTGGTCAGGCCAGGCCGGGACAGAAGCCAGTTTTTTTCTGCGGCACTTGAGATAGGTGCAGGGTCCGAGGCCGCTGTTGGATACGGCTGATCGGTGATTCCAGAAACGTGCTGTCCCGATTCTAGGTGAGTCGCTGTTTTATCATCTTTTTCATCTCGGTACCAGGTACCCTGCCGCCCGGTGGGCTAAACATCATCAGCTGTCTGTCTCTGTGTCCCCAGGATCTGACGAGTAACGCCGGCAACTGAAATGGAAGTGGAAGCCAACACCGTGAGCGGGAGGCAGGCGCGCTGGGCGGCTGGTCGTCCGGGGCAGCCGGCAGCAGCGACCAGCCGTGGCGGCGGAGGAACCAACGACTTGGACGGACCGGCAGCCCGGGTGCTGCTGCGTCTGCTGCGAGCGGCTGCACTGACCAGCAGCAGCAGCAGCAGCAGCTGGACAGACCTGCTATACGTTGGCTTCATCTGCCTCCTGTACACAGCGGCGGGAGGCGTCGCTGGCGTGTATTGCTACCGTCTTGGCGTTGCCATGGTAACGGGTGGCAGTTTTTGGGTTGATGCCGCCACGCGGACGGTGTTTTTCGGCGTGCAGTTTGTGCTGATGTTACTGGCGCTGCTTCACAGCATTAAGGGAAGGCGGCGTTTCGCCAAGCTTTTTTCGGTCGTAGGAGATATTCTGGATCGCGATGATGCCTTCCTGTCAGGATCTTTGGAGTTCACGCAGAAGCTACGTAGGTGCTGTAACTGGCTGCTGGCCGCTGCCGTGATGGTTGGTATCAGCATGTTCATAGCCTTCTTTTTCTTCCAACAATTGAGCACTAAGCTGTCCCTTGAATTCGTCCTGCAGCTGTGTCGAGGTATGATTTTCTGGCTGATGTGCTCCAGCTTTTATCTGATCGATTTCAAATTCACGCTTGCCGGGCTTCACATCACCAGCGGGTTTTGGGCAATCAATGCGAAACTGGAGGCTGTGGTAGATGGCAAGGATCATCCAGACATGTCCATGCTTCGCAGCCTGAGGTCACTTCAAGACGATCTGTCTCGGTCCTTCGCTCGCCTAACGGATAGCATGGCTCTGGAGCTGGTTATTCAGATGGTCATTGGCACTCTCGGCTACGTTACACTCCTCTCACTAGTGTTCACCAGCATAAAAAGAGGTTATTTCTTGTTGATTAGTCCCATACTAGCCTTCCACCTTGGCAGTTCGGCCATCGTTATTGTCCTTCCCTGCGAGCTTGTCCAGAGAGCGCTGAACGCCGTCAGTGAGACCCGCGACCTGCTGCTGCGCTCAGAGTGGCAGCGGCCGGAGCTGCAGCAGGAGCTGAGCCTGTTCCGAGACACGGTCGGCCGCGATCTGGACACGCTCGGTGACCTGGGCCTGTTCCGGCTGCAGCGCTCCACCATCCTCTCCATCAGCGCCACCGTCCTCACCTACGTCATCGTCATGGTGCAGTTCTACGTCACAGAACTGACCACGCGGTGAGCATCAGTTCACGTCACATAACTGACCACGCAGTGAGCATCAGTTCACGTCACATAACTGACCACGCAGTGAGCATCAGTTCACGTCACATAACTGACCACGCGGTGATCATCAGTTCACGTCACATAAATGACCACGCATTGATCATCAGTTCACGTCACATAAATGACCACGCAGTGAGCATCAGTTCACGTCACATAACTGACCACGCGGTGAGCATCAGTTCACGTCACAGAAATTACCACGCGGTGAGCATCAGTTCACGTCACATAAATGACCACGCATTGATCATCAGTTCACGTCACATAACTGACCACGCGGTGAGCATCAGTTCACGTCACATAACTGACCACGCAGTGATCATCATCAGTTCACGTCACATAACTGACCACGCAGTGAGCATCAGTTCACGTCACATAAATGACCACGCGGTGAGCATCAGTTCACGTCACAGAACTGACCACGCAGTGAGCATCAGTTCACGTCACATAACTGACCACGCGGTGATCATCAGTTCACGTCACATAACTGACCAAGCATTGATCATCAGTTCACGTCACATAACTGACCACGCAGTGAGCATCAGTTCACGTCACAGAAATGACCACGCAGTGAGCATCAGTTCACGTCACAGAACTGACCACGCAGTGAGCATCAGTTCACGTCACAGAACTGACCACGCAGAGATCATCATCAGTTCACGTCACATAACTGACCACGCAGTGAGCATCATCAGTTCACGTCACATAACTGACCACGCAGTGAGCATCAGTTCACGTCACAGAAATGACCACGCGGTGATCATCACCAGTTCACGTCACATAACTGACCACGCGGTGATCATCAGTTCACGTCACAGAACTGACCACGCAGTGATCATCATCAGTTCACGTCACATAACTGACCACGCAGTGAGCATCAGTTCACGTCACAGAACTGACCACGCGGTGAGCATCATCAGTTCACGTCACATAACTGACCACGCAGTGAGCATCATCAGTTCACGTCACATAACTGACCACGCAGTGAGCATCAGTTCACGTCACAGAAATGACCACGCGGTGATCATCATCAGTTCACGTCACATAACTGACCACGCGGTGATCATCAGTTCACGTCACAGAACTGACCACGCAGTGATCATCATCAGTTCACGTCACATAACTGACCACGCGGTGATCATCAGTTCACGTCACAGAACTGACCACGCAGTGATCATCATCAGTTCACGTCACATAACTGACCACGCAGTGAGCATCAGTTCACGTCACAGAAATGACCACGCGGTGAGCATCAGTTCACGTCACAGAACTGACCACGCAGTGATCATCATCAGTTCACGTCACATAACTGACCACGCAGTGAGCATCAGTTCACGTCACAGAAATGACCACGCGGTGATCATCAGTTCACGTCACAGAACTGACCACGCAGTGATCATCATCAGTTCACGTCACATAACTGACCACGCGGTGAGCATCAGTTCACGTCACATAACTGACCGCGCGGTGATCATCAGTTCACGTCACAGAACTGACCACGCAGTGATCATCATCAGTTCACGTCACATAACTGACCACGCAGTAATCATCAGTTCACGTCACTGAACTGACCACGCAGTGAGCATTAGTTCACGTCACATAAATGACCACGCAGTGAGCATCAGTTCACGTCACATAACTGACCACGCGGTGAGCATCAGTTCACGTCACATAAATGACCACGCATTGATCATCAGTTCACGTCACATAACTGACCACGCGGTGAGCATCAGTTCACGTCACATAAATGACCACGCATTGATCATCAGTTCACGTCACATAACTGACCACGCGGTGATCATCAGTTGACGTCACAAAACTGACCACGCGGTGAGCATCAGTCCTACGCCACAGAGCTAGTAACGTCTTGTGGTCTGGTGCCGCTGTGCGGAGGAGACATACACTATTCGGAGCTTGCGTTGTGTTTTATTGGTGAGCAGGTGAGAGAGCAGCGGTGTCGATTTTTGAAAACAATTGGGGGGGGGGGGCGAACAGTGACGGATCCAAGGGGAGCCTATCAGCGTCATGACTTTACACATTTTAAAGAAAGTATAGGCAACTTCTACGAAGGAGTGTATTTTTGTATCAATTAATTATGCAAAAACAGACGAAATCTCATGAGTTTTGGAATTTTGTCGGACGGCCCCTACAGCCAACGTTTTTGGCCGGTCTGCATCCTCCAGAAGGCTCGAGGCCTTACTTAGAACCCTTACTTAGTAAAACGGCAATGTTAACCTGACATTGACTGGGGGGGGGGGGGGGGGGCAAATATCTCCCCTGACGTATTGTCGCAATAGCTCAAAAACCAATACCGACATCAACGTGAAATTTTGGGAGCCTTCTCATACACCGACTTTATGTCTTTTTTGCATAAATGAAGCAATTTTGTCGAGAGAGAAAAAAATCGCGACATAGCGAATTTAGTGACGTCACTACACACGAGTTTTAACTTCACTGAAATGCGGCGAGATGGTAAAATGACTATCGCGATCGAATTGTACGTGTAAAATAATCCATTGAATATGTGTCGCATGGTTCTCGTATATTTTGTTGTGCATAGTTACCTTTTGTGACCTGACCTTGACCGTGACCTTTACCAAAATTCCCACTTTTGCTCATGCAGGATGAGCATTTTACCTTTAAGAGCACTTTGGGTGGTAATGGTAGCAATCGAAGACTTTGGATGGAAAGTATGGCCCATACCTCAAATATCTCGATTTTGACCTTTGACCTTACCGTGACCTGATATTTGACCTAAAAACAGAAGATTTAAATGCGTCCTATTGAGAGCTTTCGAATGCCTTCCTGTGCGTCTCACAGTGAATCATTGTTTCGAAGGATAACCAAGGGCCGATATGCCCCCCCCCCCCCAGTCAATGACGTTCGAAATGTACGCCATTGACACCTTATCCTCCATATTGCTAGGGCTGTTTGAACACGCTCAAAGATTCTTTGGTAATATAAAAAGCGGCCTCGCGGAGCGGCATCATTTTCATGTCTACCGGGCATCGTATTATTGATTCTTTCTGCACCTTTTCTGATTTTGTTTTACCCGGGGAGCATTCCAAGTCTCACGGTTCTATACATACAGCCGTTACCTGAGGTAGAACTGACCTATGTCAGGTCAAGCGGACCCATCCCCAATAAAGTTCAAGCTTGACGGCACTGGGAGGTAAGACGGTCGCCCCTCTATATACACAAATATATTATAGCTACGACACGCAAAACGGTGTCCTACGATTATATTTCCAACCTGGACTTGTAATGTCCGTTTCTAACACAGTCACTCTACTGTCGAAAAACTCCAGTGACCAGTCATGACTCATGTTCATGGGTACGAGGGGAAATTTCACGCACATCACGCGACACTGAGACTATTTACATCCCCAAACTCAAATGGTCGCTAAAATACGTCTTCCAAATCAATGCCTCCAGATCGCAAGAATAGGAACACCTAAAAACTTCACATAGGAGAGACGCATTGCTTCGCCGACATTCCCCCCGGTTTCGTCGTGCGACGTGACGAAGGTGCTATTATTATAGTGGTGAAGGTGGTAGGTAGTCTACGGTTCGTAGAACTAAACAAATTGTCAGAAGCTTGGTTTTCCATGAATTACTGCGAAGGAAACCTGTATGTTTCAGGTACCTAATCTGAGGCCAGAGACCAGGGCGGACCCAGAAAGGCCAAAAAGCTGGTTTTGGGAGTAAATCCTAAAAAGTCTCACTCATGTATATTCAGTTCACCGGATTTCGCCTCTTTATACATGAAGAGTTGATTTAAAACAAACGTTGCTTAGTAAAACTGCTTAGATTTTCTTTTGAAATAGGAAATGTGTCAATTTGTTTGCCGATTTCAGGCGGTGTGGGAGGCTTGGCCGTTTTGCCCCCTCTTGGATCCACCAGCGGCCACAAACATTGGGGGGGGGGGGGGGCGAGGGTAAACATTGGGGGGGGGGGGGGCGAGGGCACCATTGGGGGGGGGCGATCTCAACATTGGGGGGGGGCGAGGTATATAAATCGACACCTATGTGAGAGAGACACAGAGAGAGACACAGAGAGAGACCTATGTGAAACACGGAGACACGGAGAGATGATGACAGGCGTCGGTGTCTACAGAGATGGGTCGAAGTGGTCAGCAGTAGAGTCGAGGGGACGTGCGCCAGTGTCAGCGGTGACGTGACGGGCCACGTGACGGGCAGCGGCGAGATGACGTGAGCGCGCTGCTGGTGACGTCCACGCAGATGGTAGGAGCTCGGAGCAGTCGGTGACGGCTCGAGGAGGCAGAGTGCTGGTGCAGTCTGGTGGCCGGTTGGCGGGAGTCGCCCACGGTGGCCGGTGGACAGCACTGCACCACTTACTTTACACCCCGGTCGACTGGCGGCACTTTGCCGTGCTGTGTCGCTAAGTCGACTGACTGCTGCAGAGTGATACTTTCGGCGGACCGGGGTACGACTTATATCCGATATCCGATATCCGACCAGGTGAGTCGGGGCCGCAAGAAGGGCGTACGCGGGTGTTACGTGATTCCCGACAGCGAACACGGATTTTGAGACGGCGGGACAGCGGTGATATCGCAACATGAGACGGACGGAAAACAATGGGTACACCCTGTGACCTGTGACGTCACACCCTGACACAGTCGCCTGTGACGTCCCGGACGGGCGGCGCGAGGGAAAACGCGATACAGGCGTCAAACGTACTATAGGCTAGAACAGACAGAATATAGCCAAATGAGTAAAATACACAAAATGCATCAAGTGGAGGAGAACCAGGTGGAGTTGTGTTCATGGTGTTGTGTTCATGGACTCCACTTGTGTGGCTCCACTTGTGATGCATCAAGTGGAGGAGAAACAGAATATGAATGATATGGCTACAAATGTGTTGGAGCCTGAGCCTGTACAGGGCCAGCCGTTGCACATGTGATTCGTATGATTCAATTAATCAGAAATTGAGTGTCAATGCCTGCATTGTATCACAACTCACAAGCCGGTGTTAGTGTTGTGTGGTTTGCTGCCGTCTTTTACCGCATAGTACAATGCAATATTTATATTGCTCGAAGAGGTTTTTCATGTAAATTAAACTAAACATTGCTTTCCTTTGGAAAGACTTCTAGATAATGCAACGCAGCCAGGGTGGGGTGAAAACTTGACACTTTGCCTTATTGAGGGGCAGGAACCCAAGGGCAAATGGGAGTGGATTGAAAATGTCACAGAAGCAACCTATAGCCTGGTAGATGTTGTCCCGTTCGTTTATGACTCTGCCGTGACCTTTTTAAACCAACCCTTCAAACCACAGCTGCAATACGGCTTGGAAAAGCGATTATCCGACAGCACATACAATGATTGCCGGCGCGCTCTCTACCGGCCTCGGTCAGCCAGCACCCCGAGGCGTGCTGACGTCACATGTCACAGGTGACGTCATAGGCGTCATGTCATAGGCGGATCGTGCCAGCGATGAGGGTGGGTGCTATTCTCAGTCTCCGCACAGCACAGCATGCAAATAGTTAACAACGTAGCACAATAGACAATCGACACATACATCACCAATTTACATGAGCATCTTCGTTTGGCGCAGCGTGCACTCACAAAATTGCTACACACGACCCGGGTGTTTACTCCTGGCACAGGGATACATTTGGAAATTTACCTTTGCATGGGGTGTAATTGTGGAGGCTTGGCTATGAGTGAGAGTCACACATGAGTGAGACTCTCACTCATAGCGATGATGTGAGATGAGTGAGAGTTACATGAGAGTCACACATGAGTGAGACTCTCACTCATAGCGATGATGTGAGATGAGTGAGAGTTACATGAGAGTCACACATGAGTGAGACTCTCACTCATAGCGATGATGTGAGATGAGTGAGAGTTACATGAGAGTCACACATGAGTGAGACTCTCACTCATAGCGATGATGTGAGATGAGTGAGAGTTACATGAGAGTCACACATGAGTATGACAGACACTTGCGTGGTGTGTCGGTGCCGGCTACCATTGTATCGTGTGTTCCATACCAGCAATTCAATACATCTACGGTCTTAGAAATGCAGTTAGTTGTGGATCTGTGATCGAAACATTAGGTATGATAGCGTCACTTATATGCTATGCCCTTGCACCGACCGGAGTAACAAAGCTACTATGACTATATCAATATACGTATACGGTCTTAGAAATGCAGTTAGTTGTGGATCTGTGATCGAAACATTAGGTATGATAGCGTCACTTATATGCTATGCCCTTGCACCGACCGGAGTAACAAAGCTACTATGACTATATCAATATACGTATATGATTGTTGATGCATAGTATGATGATGTTTAATGATGATTATTTTATATTTATGATGTAGGTGTTGATGCATTTATTGTACATTGAGTACCATAAATACAAAGGGGCGACTGATAAGTTCGTAGCCCAATGTATAAAGGCGTGAGCCAGATGGCTCGTTTTCACACAATCTAATGTGTGAAAATTTGACCGAAAATTTGACCGATTTGCAAATTGTGTGATGAGTTTTTAGGCGTGCACACCGATATTCATTGTGCAATCTGTTGTTAAATTTGTGCTACTGCCACTGCAAATTTGGACACGTGGTACAAACTAGTGATGTCATATTCAAAACAAAATCCTGACCGATACCAAACCGATACCGAATGGCAGCTTTTCGGCTGACCAAGTACCGACCGATTTGGGTTAAAGCCAAAAATTTCCAAAATTTGACCGATTTGCAAATTGTATACTTATATTGATACGCACTGTCAAAAATAGCTTTGTTTAACATCATAATTTATCAAACGCACATGTACATTTTCCAAAAAGACTGTATAATTGTGAAAAAGGAACCAAATACATTTACAAAGCAAAGTAGTGGATGCCGCAAGCAAGACCAAAATCAGTAGCACATTGAAAACAGGATGTAAAAATGTGACCTCATTCCTCAATCATTTCATATTAATTTGAAGCATAATACATATTATAATTAATAACCTAAAAAGCAGGTGAGGTTGCACAATAATTGATTTTGGCCGGATCCGCCTATGACATGACACCTATGACGTCACCTGTGACATGTGACGCCAGCACGCCTCGGGGCGCTGGCTGACCGAGGCCGGTAGAGAGCGCGCCGGCAATTATTTTATGTTCTGTCGGAGCATCGTTTTTGAAGTCGTATTGCTGCGGTTTGATGGCTGTGATTTGAAGGGTTGGTTTAAAAAGGTCACGGCAGAGTGGTAAACGAACGGGACACTGCACAATAATTGATTTCATTTGGAACAAATTTGCTGGATATAAATTAGGTGTCGAAATGTTTTACTGTTTGATAAAGGCCTGTGGCCGAAATATTACAACATAATACTAACATTTTGATAACATTGGACTTTCACATTTCGAGGAAAAGGTCATGTTTTTTATGTTATTAATTATATCAAGTATGTTCCTCGCACAAGCACTAAACTCTATAAAATAATACATATCACATAAATACATACATATGAAGAAATCAATTTTATCTGGCGAAAGTAGGAGGTATGACTCCCTTAACTTCCCCTAACTGTCCTTGACATTGGTCAGGATTCAGGAATGAGTTAACATATGATATATTGACTGCAAGTGCATAATGACACCCACTACCTAACAAAACTGCATGTCAACTTTTTACACATAATAAATACTAAATATTGTACAATCACTACAATAGAATCAGTGTAACTGTCCGAACCTCAAGTAAGTCTTACCATCATATATGAGATATGTGGATATGAGAGTTTTCTGCAGTTATCTATCTGCAAGCCAAAAATGTCCAAAATTTGACCGATTTGCAAATTGTATACATATATTGATACACTCTGGCAAAAATAGCTTTGTTTGACATCATAATTTATACAACACACATGTACAGTTTCCGAAAAGACAGTATAATTGTTAAAAAGGGAGCCAAATACATTTGCAAAGCAAAGTAGTGGAAGTAGTAGTAACCTTCCACATCGTGCGTGGCTTTTCCGAGTCGCACGTCAATATGGTAAAAGCTTGGACATTCAAATGTAAATCACAGACCCACACACACTCGCCACACACACTCGCCACACACACTCATCAGCGCCTAGCCAGCATCGCGGAGCAGCCAGTCAATCACCCGAGTCTTAAAACTGGTGAGTCCTACTTCGCGGATGTCCTGCGGTAGTCTGTTGTGCATATCAGCACCGCTAAAACACAGTCTACGAACACCTGCGTTCGATTTAGCACTGGGTCGCTGTAGCTGACCGCGTGTTCTGGTGCTGTGTTGTTGGTAGCTGGTGACGAGGTGTTCGGCAATACCGACCGGGAGTCCAGTGGTACGTATTTTCTGAACGAGGCACACGCGATGGTACGTGGTTAGCTGCTCCGCGTTGAGCCACCCAAGATGTTTGTAGTCGGCAAATATGTGGTCGTATTTACGTCTGCCACATACGACACGTGCGCAGAAGTTCAGCACCTTCTGTATCCTATGTCTCTGGGCCAGTCCGCAAGGACCGTAGATGGATATGCAGTATCTGATATGTGACACTAGAGATGTGACCAGAGACGCGATGATGTCGGATGGCAGGCAATGTTTGGCATGAGATAAGGCTAAAAGCATTCCCGTGCACTTTCCCACCAGCTGATCAATGTGAGTATCAAAGGTCAAAAACCTGTCCATAACTAGTCCCAGATTTTTTCACAGTTCGGCTTTCGGAGACGAGTGATGCGCTAAATCTGAGTCTAACTTCCGGAAAGCACGCAGCATGGCTTTTGTACCGAAAACTATTAACTGCGTCTTGTCGACGTTCACTTTCATAGAATGCGGTGAAAACCATTCCGAGAGAGTGGTTGTTCAGTCCAGAGCCTGTTCCATTCTTGAAATGAGCGAGTGAATATCACGTTTCCGACCCGAGACCAAAACCTGCGTATCGCCCGCGTATTGAAAGATGGATGCACCATGAGAATGCATTGCTAGGTTATTGGAGAACACGGAGAACAACAGCGGGCCAAGTGAGGTTCCTCGATACACACCCATGTCATTGGGCAGAGTAGTCGAGAGTTTAACCTTTCCGTCACTGTCCCTAACCTTGACCTGTTGCGTGTGACCTCGCAGGAGTTAGTTCTCAAACCATGTGGTATCAATGTTGTAAAGTCGCAGCTTGTCTAAGAGTACACTATGATCAATGACGACGAAACAGCGTGATAAATCAATCTGCACAAGCAGTGAAATCTCGCCCCGGTCCATGGCAGATACAATTTTGCCACTAACTTCTGTCAGAGCTGTCTCCGTAGAGTGATACGCGCGATAGCCATGCTGCGAGTGCGAGTAAAGCTCGTGACGGGTAAAGTAAGCATTTAGTTGACTGTGGACGACCCGCTCAAGGATTTTAGAGATGGCGGGAACAACTGATATTGGACGAAATTTGGTAGGGTCGCTAAGATCGTTTGTCTTTGGCAGAGGTGTCACTATCGCATGTTTCCATGACTCCGAACCTGTCCGGTTGTTAGGCTGTTGTTGACCACGTCTAAGAGTACATGTCCGATATATCTGAAACATCTCTGAATCAGCTTGACGCTAACGCCGTCCTCCCCGCATGAATTAGAGGCTTTCATTATGCATACGGTGCTCCACAGTTCCTCGAGTGTGACGGGCTCTAGGCTGAACGAGCACGTCATAACTCGCGGTAGTCTCACCGGCGTAGCCTCTCTCACACCCACCACACTGGCGGCCGTATTGGCACCGACGCTAACAAAGTACCTGTTCAGAGTGTCTGGGTCTACCTCGGGTGCGGTGGAGGCCGTGACCTTAGTGCCTATCACTTGCCTCAGGCATCGCTACATCCCCGATCTGCCGACTTCGGACATACGCTGGCGGATGTGTTCGCGGCTGTCCCGCCGTTTGGCCGCGCGCACCTGCGAGTTCACGGTCTTATAGGCCTCCCGGTCAGCGCGCGCCAGTGCCCCGCGACGCTGCTGCATAAGGCGCGCTGTGCCAACCGACACGACCGGGGCGTCATGATTGCGGAGTTTTATGGTTCGGACTGGGGCTACAGAGTTTAGCAGCGGCGTGAAGGAGTGAAGGAAACAGTTCCACTTGTCTTGCGGCGTCCGCTGCACAAACCCACCGTCCCAAGGAGAATACAACAACGCGACATTGAACTCATCGAACGGAATGCGGTCGATGCACCTAGATGTCGCAGACATTGTCTTACGATTTGCCCTCGAAATGCCAAGCACAACTCGGGAGAAATTGTGGGGACTATAATGGCATTTAGTCACCCCGCTATGTGTCACTATTTCCTGCCTATTAGTGATGATGACATCGAGCAGCGACTTGGCCGGGCTGTACGTGGGCTGAGTGGCATTACACATATACAGACCATAGGTAGTCAGAAGCCGGCGGAATCTGTTGCCAGGTGAGTCAGGCGATTGGTTCAAGATGTTCAGGTCAAAGTTGTTTCAACTGTGTCCTTCACTTCAAATCAAAACAGGCCGTTTCCAACATGCTTTCATATTTAACAGAAAAGTGATCAAGATCATGGAAGCTATGTTCAAAACCTGCAACACAAAATTATAATGATCACAAATAGACCAACAATTACAAAAGCAAACACAAATTATAAATGGAAAGATATGCCTCCTGCATTTGTTCATATCGCGGCAAGCGTGGCAAATCTGACGCAGTCTTATCTTTGGCCTAATGCCTCACATATTGGTCAGAAAATCCCTAATGCGCTTATTTCGCGCTGCAATCTAACTATGCATATCATATAACCATAATCATGGAACAGTTTCTGGATTCTTACACTATAACCCGTCATTAGGAGCACGTGAAACTTTTGCCAACATGGCATCAGCCCGAAAGAAGATGCGAGAACGTAAACAAACACCACTATCCCTGAACAGCTGTGAACCAGTACTTCAGTACTCATACATTACGCATAATCGAAGCATACGTACCATTTCGATAAACAAAAGGGAAACATTCCGACAAATGACGAACAAAGAGCACCTTCCCTGAGCATAGTTGGCATCTGTATGCTGGTATCATGTAAACACATTCTTTCTGCGACGATGAGTACCAAATACCAGAAGCAGTATAACAGTGGCAAGAATCCATCCCTATTCCTCTCAAAGCTACACGCCACTAAATCCGAAACATATTCTTTCATGGCTATTTCGCTATCCGGCGAAACAAAAGTCTCCACACAATACTACTACTCCCTTGTGCCTAGCTAACATACACTGCACTTGGTGCTCAAGGTCGTCAAGGTCGGCACTGATCTGATGCACTGTCTGGGTAGGGTGGCGGTAGAACGAACCTACTAGTAGTTGTCTATGTTTGGACGTACGGATGGTGGCCCAGATAGCTTTCAGGTTTGATCCGTTAGGCGCTGCGGGCGTTGGGACCACGGACGCATCGTAAGAATGACGTGAGAACAGCGCAACGCCGCCGTGACCCTTGGTCAGACGGCTTCTACGTGGGCGGTCACAGCGGAGGATCCGATATCCGCTCACTGTCAGCAACCGAGTTGGCACGCTCGCTGTTAGCCAAGTCTCGCTAACGGCAAGTATGTCGTAGTCACACACGGTGGAGTGGAGTGGAGTGACACGGTTCAAGTCGCAACTCAGGCAGAGACCGCGCGAAGCGCAGTATAAAGGGCTCTTTATCCACGCGAAGCGTGGTCTTTAGAGAGTTTAGAGCAATTTAGGGCCACCAGGGCCCTCTCTGAAAGACCAGAGGGCCCCTGGGACGTTCAAAAGAACCCTGTGCATGTCAGAGGGGCCCCTGGCCAGGCCGAAAGGGCCCCTGAGTGGGTCAGAGGGCCCCTGAACACGTCGAATGGGCCCCTAGCCAGCACAGAGGGCCCCTGAGCAGGTCGATAGGCCCCTGAGCAGGTCGAGAGGCCCCTGAGCATGTCGGCAGGGCGATAAAGCGGCCAGCACAGTCCCTTGCCAGGTCATAAGGGCCCCTGAACAGCTTGGAGGGTCCTGGACACACCAGAGGGCCCCTGGGAAGTTAAAAGGGTCCCTGTGCCGGTCAGAGGGGGCCCTGACCAGACCGAAAGGGCCCCTAGGTGGGTAGAAGGGCCCCTGAACATGTCAAACGGGCCCCTAGTCAGCACGGATGGGCCCCAGGGCAGGTCGAGGGCCATCAGAGCATGTCGCAAGGCGACAACGCAGCCAGTGCAGTCCCTTTCCAGCTCGGAAGGGCCCCTTAGAAGGCTAGAGGGCCCCTGGAGAGACCAGGGAGCTCCTGGAAAGTTCAAAGGGCCCCTGTGCAGATCGGAGGGGCCCCTGGCCAGACCGAAAGGACCCCTGGGTGGATAAGAAGGGCCTCGGAACATGCCAAATTGGCCCCTAGCCAGCACGTAGGGCCCCAGGGCAGGTAGGAGAGCCCCTTGAGCATGTCGGCGGGGCGACAAAGCAGTCAGCGAAGTCCGACCAGAAGAGTCGCTGGACAGATCAGAGGGGCTCCTGGGCAAGTAAAAGGGGCCCCTGGCTAGACCGAAAGAGTCCCTGGGCCGGTAGGAAGGCCCCGTGAACATGCCGGATGAGTTCCTAGCCAGACTGGAGGGGCCCCTGGGCAGGTCGGAGGGGTCCCTGAGCATGTCGGCAGGGCGACAAAGCAGCCAGTGCAGTCCCTGGCTATGTCGGAAGGACCTCTGAACCGGCCGAATGGGCCTCTAGACACACAAGAGGGGCTTCTTGGAAGGTCAGAGGAGTCCCTGGTCAGACCGGAAGGGCCAAACACACTTAGATATACCAGATGAAGGTTAACCCTATTTGTAACAGGGGGGGGGGGGGGGCGGATTCCGCCCCCCTCATGTTTTTCGCAGATATCTCCAGAACGGCTGGAAGCAGGCGCATGGAATTTTGGGACTTTTCATAGAATTTAATACCGCATTTGGAATTAAAATTTTGAGTTCTTAACCTGAACAGAGGCGGTTCCAGGGCGCAGTTTTGGGTGGGTTCGGAGGCGACATTTGGCGATAATACGGAAATGCGATCTTCACGGTTTCTTCCTAACTTCCTCAAGTATGAAGTAGTTACATCGGTTTATGGTGATTACAACAAGTGAAAATTAGTTGATGTTATTGAAATATCATAAAAATTGCATGGCAGAGGCGGTTTCAGGGGCTTGAAAAGGGGGTGTTTGCAGGAAGTATTCAAAGCTTGGCGGGAAGCCAATAGAGCAATGTAAGGGACATTTATAGCTATCAAGATGTAAAAGATAGCTTCTGCTTCCATTATTTGCATAATGTATTACATATAGAGTTTCAGGGGCGTGTTCAGGCACATGAAAAGGGGGGTGACTGACATGGTGATGACGATATGCCAGCGATAATGGCGCAATAGACGTTTAGCTTATAATTATATATGCACATATGAGGCCAGAAAAGGGAATAAAGTCATTTTTGGCAGAGGCGCGCTCAGGAATGGAAAAAAGGGGTCATATAAAAAGGGCAAGGAAACTAAGAGGCATGGGCGTACAATGACATAACATATTGCAGTTTTCGGATAAAACACGCACCACAGGTTACTCTACGAACGATTATAAGATAATAGGCGAGTCCAGGTAGGGTAAAAAGGGGGTAAGCAATGTTAATTGAAGTTGTAAGTGAAATAGTCACTGTTGACTAGTTAGTATCATAATAGCGGATAATGTACTTATCGAAAAGTCTTGCACCGCCCCAGTTTGGATCCTGGATACGCCTATGATGAAGTACAACATGCAAAAACGAACTATCTACGATCAGTAACACATTTATAGTGCTGGGTAGCAACTTGTCTGCGGTTAATATTTTTTTCCCAATTTGACCTCCCTTTTTCACTAATCTGGTACCGCCTATGGCACAAAATATGATTTATAACTTTCTAGGTCTAATGTCACAATCACATACCATTTCATTTATCAAAAAAACAACATCAAAAAATGGTTTTATTACGCATTTACTTCACCCCCATATTGAGTGACCTGCACACGCATATGATTTTTGCATTTTCAAACGTCACCGTTATATATCAATTTCCAATTCAATCTCTATCGAATACTATTGGTTGTGTTAAAATCGGTCAATAAACATGAAAGCTATGAAGGATCAAAAATACCACTAAAATTTGTCGTTTTTGCCCCCCTGTTGCGCCCCTATTCAAAATTCAGATTTGTTTATTATTTATAAATGTAGATCGTGTTGAGGGGAACCAAACACCGTTTCATTTTTGAAAATCGGACGGGTAGATCTCGAGATTTCCGGGGGGGAATCCCCCCCTGTTACAAATAGGGGTAGCCAGGAGCCTGTTACAAATAGGGTTAAATACAAAGAGAACGTACTCCACAAGAAAAATATTAAAAGCGGAGCTTTCGGGTATATTGTAACAACCTTTGTCAGGGTGTTACAATATACCCGAAAGCTCCGATTTAAATTTGTATTGTAGAGTAAGCCCTCTTTGTATTTTATATATATCACCCACTCCACATCATGTCTTTTCGCTTCGTGGATCCCAGATGAGTCCCTGAACAGGTCGGAGGGGCGTTGGAAAGGTCGGAGGGGCCCCTAGAAGATCTGAAGGGACCGCAATGCGACACATTGACGAGAAAGCATATCCAGGGCATAAGACTTTAAAAAAATGCGCCACTCCGCGGCGCAATTTGTTTAAGAGTTAAGACATAAAGACATAAAGGCATAAAAGAAAAGTGCAACAAAGAGCCATTTGGGCCCATCCGAGGTTGCACCCCACCCCACCCCCACCCCCCCCCCCCCCCCTCCACCAGTCTCGCCCCTTCAAATCACCTTACTCTACCTGCATAAAAGAAGGCTAATCCCACGAGTATTTATGAACTAATCCCTTCTCTGTAAAGTATTTATCTAATCTAATTTTGAAGGAAGCAAGTGTCACTGCATCAGCGACATCCCCTGGTAGCATATTCCAATGTCCTACAACCCTTCTACTGAAAAATGACTGTCGTAGCCTAGTCCTACTTTGTTTCATAATGAGTTTATGCTGATGACCTCTACCTCGATTTTTCCTATTGAACTCAAACATACCCTTTAAATATCCAGAATGCTGACTATTTACAAATTTGAAGACTTCAATTAGATCTCCTCTTAGCCCTCTATATCTAAGTGAAAACATACCCAATTTCTTTAATCTATCTTCATAAGGTAAACTACCAAGACAATTAACCATTTTTGTTGCCCTTTTTTGAACTCTTTCTAACAACCAGCAATCTTTCTCATATGTTGGAGACCAGGCTTGTACACAATACTCCAAATGTGGTCTAACGTATGCACAATACAGTTTTGTTATTACCTTTTCACTCTTGTAGGAAACATTTCTGTTAATGGCCCCTAGCATTCTAAGTGCCTTTTTCCTAGCCTCTACAACCTGGTCTGACGCTGATAGTCTATTGTTTACCACGACACCTAAATCTCTTTCCTTTTCAATCTGCTCCATTTTCTGCCCACCCATTTCATACCTATGTTTACTGCTAACCCGTCCAGCGTGCATAATCTTACATTTACTCAAATTGAATTTCATCTGCCATGCTTCAGACCACTCAACTAGCTTGTCCAGATCTGATTGAAAAACATCCTGATCATGTTTTCCTCTAATAATCCTGACAACTTTTAGATCGTCTGCAAATTTCAAGACTTTGCTGTCTATACTGTTCTCAATTCCATTCACAAATATTATAAAAAGCAATGGGCCCAGGACTGAGCCCTGTGGAACCCCACTGAGAACCTCCTTCCATTGTGATTGGCACCCATTCAATATAACCCTTTGCTGGCGTCCTGAAAGCCACGTTTCTATCCAATCCAGAATCTTGCCCCTGATCCCATGAATTTTAAGTTGCAACCCCAGTCTTGTATGGGGGACTTTGTCAAATGCTTTACTGAAATCAAGAAAAGCTACATCTAGCTGTTTACCCTGATCAAAGCTATCTGTTGCAACATCCAAAAACTCCAGAAGATTAGTTAAACAAGAACGGCCCTTCCTAAAGCCATGCTGTGTATCCTTGATGAGTTCATTTTGCTTCAAGAATTCAACAATCTTATCTTTGATGATTGATTCAAGCACCTTGCAGACTAATGAGGTCAGACTAACCGGTCTATAGTTTTCCTCTTTACTTCTATCTCCCTTTTTATGAATAGGAACAACATTTGCTCTTTTCCAATCAAGTGGAATTTTACTATCTGCGAGTGATTTAGAAAATATTATGGCTAATGGAACCGACAACTCCCTTTCAGATTCTCTTAAAAGTTGTGGATTTCATCAGGTCCTTCTGCCTTGTTAGGCCTTACTTTCTTTAGATATTCTAGAACAAGTTCACTACTTATGCCACCTAGCTCTCCTATAGTCTCCTCTGTCTCTAGCTCAGGCTGAAGTGCTGCAATACTACTCTGGTCCTCGATAGTAAAGACAGATTGAAACTGATCATTAAGCACTTCAACCATTTCACTGTCCTTGCTAACTAACACATCATCTACCTTAAATGGACCTATATTTTTGGAAACTGTACTGAACTTATAAAAACTGAAGAACTTCTTACTATCTGCATTACAATGTCTAGCTAAATCAAGTTCCTTTGCCCTTTTAGCTGCTCTGACCTTTTTCTTAACTGAATTTCTTGCATTCTGGTAGGCCTTCTGATTTATATCTAGTGAAGATCCCTTCAAAATGCCAAATGCACTTCTTTTAGCTTGTATAACACTCCTTACTTCTGGGGTAAGCCAAACTGGTTTGCCCTTGGTTCTGTTACGTTTGTGCCTGAGTGGTATATGCCGATTCTGAATTTGGCTTAATCTAGCTTTGAAAACATGCCAGGCCTCACATGCATCTAAACCTGCCAACTCAACGTTCCATTTTATCTGTGCGAGGTCATTTCTAATACCATCAAAATCAGCCCGGCTGAAGTTTGGAACCATAATAAGGTTATCTTTGGGCCTCATTTCTGATGAGATATTGAATTTAACCATATTTTGATCACTGGTTCCTAGACCTGCACAAATACTTATGTCACTAACTAGATCACTGTTGTCTGAGAATACAAGGTCTAGAATGGAGCAATGTCTGGTTGGCTCTGTTACAAACTGATGCATGAAAAGCTCCTCTTCAAAGATTTGCCTATACAACCTACACTCATTTGTTTCCTCTGCTATACTTTCGTATCCTCTTAAGTTAAAATCTCCCATAATAAGACACTGAGCCCGAAAGTTCCTACGTATTTCCTCACAAATATCTTGGTCTGTTTCAGCTTGGGAGTTCCTTGGAAGATTCCCTGGTCTGTAAAATGCACCTATCCTCAACCTTCCTCTGTTTCCTGTACCAATTTTAATGTCAAGCCATATTGATTCTACTTCTTTTACTTTACTAGAATCATCAACTCTAGTAGTGCAGTACAAGCTATTTACATATACAAACACTCCGCCCCCCTGCCGTGATTCTCTGCAGTATGAGAGCATGTTATACCCTTGTAACTCGAAATCCTGTAGCCTATCCCTATTATACCCCTCACTAACCCATGTCTCGGTTACACAAATGATATCAGGCTTTTCAAGGGCAACATAACACTCAAACTCATCAAATTTAGACCTAATACTTTGGGCATTCAGCAACACACATGTGATCTTATACTTTGAGCTGACTCTACTAATTCTGAGGGAATTATGATCTACTGTCCTATTCTGACATGAACTTCTACCAATGCTTACTTCCTGATGCCCTAGTACTAACGTCCCTGAACCCCCCCTCCTACCTAGTTTCCCTGAATGACACTTCTGTAGGCATCTCCCAAAGCCCTTGCCCCCTCATCCGATAAGTGAAGCCCATCCTTCATATAGTAACTTACACTAGTAACTTAGGTATATAACTTAGGTACTATGCACTTTTCAATACTTTACTAACTTAACTTAATTTTTTTTTGTTTTTTTTTTTGTTTTTTCTTCTTCTAAACCTTAACTAGATCTAAGTAAAGCTAGTGACACAAATCAGCTATGAGTGCACCTAATACTAGACTAAATATCTAATCCTTAAATAAACTGAATACTAAATACACCTTAATTATCCCTAATTTTCTAAAAATATCTACTTATCCAACCCTGCAACTAATAACACAAAAATAAGACTAAGACAATTTTGGCGCACACAAGCTAGAATGAAAAGTCCTTTAAAAAGCAAGTAAGAGGTAACAGCTAACTATGAATGCTTAAAAATAATACCTAAACGATCCACAAAACTAAATATCTAATCCTTATATCTAAATATAATGTGGTTCCTCAAAAAATACACAAAACAACAGAGCTATCCAACAGCTACTTAGCTTTTCTAAAGCGGGGTTCAGCTTTTTTCAGCTTTTTTTTTCCAGTTCCAGGTCTTCAGCTTAGCAAAATATTCAAAGTTGGTATAGCTGATTCCAAATTGGTGTCGCTGGTTCCAAAGTTGATGTGGCAGTTTTCTAACTCCAGCTGCGAAAAGTTGGTATGGCCCATGTCTTTTCCTGTCATACCGGATTTCCATCCTTGTAACGCGCCTTTTCATCCTTTTGTTTTGCCCTTTAAACGCTTGGGAAGGGGCCCTTTCAACGTTCGGGAAGGGGCCCTTTCGAGGCGCCCCCCCCCCTGCATGAAATACTGGCTACGTACCTGATCTAACTACCCTACCTAACACTAGTAGACGTATTCCACAAAACATAGGTACCTATACAAGAAAATTCACTCCCGCGCTCCCCTGCCCCCCAGCAGGCAGCAGGAGACCAAAGGCTGCAGGAGACCAAAGGCTGCAGGAGACCAAAGGCTGCAGGAGACCAAAGGCTGCAGGAGACCAAGGGCAGCAGGAGACCAAAGGCTGCAGGAGACCAAAGGCAGCAGGAGACCAAAGGCAGCAGGAGACCAAAGGCAGCAGGAGACCAAAGGCAGCAGGAGACCAAAGGCAGCAGGAGACCAAAGGCTGCAGGATACCAAAGGCAGCAGGAGACCAAAGGCTGCAGGAGACCAAAGGCAGCAGGAGACCAAAGGCTGCAGGAGACCAAAGGCAGCAGGAGACCAAAGGCTGCGACGCTGCGTGTACACTGTATAATTATAACTCACGTTGATTGTGAATCACTCCAAAATAGCGTCCAACTTTCCCTATCCCTACTGCTACCAAAATGCTGCCAAATGGAGGAAACACAAACGAGGCAAAAACAAAATAATTTCTTTCGCAAAAAGTTATTTTTCGCAGGCAGTACCCATTTTTCATCGCCGGTTTCAGCGAATTTTGAGGAGGGGGGAGGGGGCTAATTTCTATTGCCACCCCTGTCGAGCTTGGAATGGGGGGGGGGGGGGGCTTTTGCCCCTGCCCCCCTCCCCCCCCCCCCCCCCCGTGGATCCGCGAGTGCTATGTCGAAAGTATCAGCTCGATATGTCCCCAAACCTCCTGGAACTTATCGAAAAAGGTTAATCGTGACGCTTCAAGAGGTTATCCCCGTATTCAGAGCAGATCACGATTAATTCCTCGGCAGAATTGTAAGTGTGGATAAAAATGGGTCCATCACCTTCAACATGAGACAAAAGAACAGCCCGAATAGTGGAAACATCCAGATTTTCAACTTTAACCCTCGCCCTACGGGGGGGGGGGGGCCTGACAGCCCCCCCCCCTGAGGTTTTTCTTGAATAACTTTTGACACATGGGGTGCATCTTGCTCAAATTTTTGGTAGCTGAGTTTACAACAATTATACGTAGGCTGTATTTTTTTTAATTGAAATTGGTTACGTAGTTTGGGAGATAATAATGTTTTGATGACGTCATGTTGGCAAAAAAAATGAGAAATATTTGAACAATCGTAGAAAACAGAGTTTTAAAGCAAACTGCAAACGCAATTCACCAAAGATGCAAAATGGTAATCTCTTTAAAATGGCCATCTTTGATTTGAAAAATATTGGGTTTTTGACCCCTAAAATACAAAAACGGACGTTTTGGGAAAAATTCCCACAAAAACAACATTTTCGAAGATATTAGGAAAACCGGATTATATGTGAGAGAAATGAGTATGGGCAATACCCATACCAAATTTCAAAGCTATATCTTCATTTTTGACTGAGTGATTTTTTCCTAAGTGTAAGAAACTGATGACGTCATTTTTTCAAATAACTCTTTTTTTACATTTTTGGACAAGATACGAACAAATAATCACCCTTTTTGTATTTCTGAGCCAAAACTGGTCTAGGAACATGCCTTTTTATTTACATTTATCAATTTCTAATTTTGAGGTTTTCTGAAGAGCAAAATCGCTGTTCCGGACGTGGTAAATCCGAGGTCATTCACTTGACCTGGAAGGTCACCCGTTGGTCTGAAACCTAAAAATCGCATACTGTTAGACTCCTCTCATGACAGGCAACATGCTGGTTCTTACCGCATTGCTCTAAATTGCTTGGTTTGGAAGTTAACAGGGGGGCCTGTCAGCCCCCCCGTAGGGCGAAGGTGAAAAAACTCCCGTAGGGCGAGGGTTAAAAAACGAATAAGTCCGTCAAGTCTTCTGGCCAGGCCCCAACCACAACCATCTGGGATGCTGAGTGACGAATCTTGAATCTTGCTCGACTTCCTTGAAAAAAAGGTTTAACTACCACAGTGACTTACTATGTAAATTTGGTGGGAATCGAAAGAGAAAATCAAGAGGAAGCGACGAGGGGTGCTCACGAAAAGCGTCGTGCTCCACCAGGACAGTGCTCCGCCACACATCAGCACGGTAGCCATGAATGTCATCGAGCAATGTTCAAACTCGTCCCGTCCCGCACCCCCCCCCCTGAACTAGCTCCATTGGACTTATTTTTGTTCCCAAAACTGTAAAATGCTCCAAAAACCTGACAAATAAGCTGAGTGAATACCACTTAGCCTTCGAAGATGACATCATCGACGCCGTGGAGGCGTTTCTGGAGTGTTCTATAAAAATGTTACCTGATGTGTCAGCAGTGGTGGATCTAACCATGTTTTTTTGTGGGTGGGGGGGGGGGGGGTAAATCCAATGGCGTATTTCCAAAAAGTTGTTGAGCGGGGGGGGGGGGGGGGGTATCGGGCCATCAGCCATCAGCGAGAAGTTGTTGACCAGGGTGGGATGGGGGGGGGGGGGGTAGAGCGCGTCGTCAATCCGTCAGCCGTCAGCAACTTTCTACTTCCGGCCGTTGGGTGGGGGGGGGGGGGGGGTCATGGTTACAGGACCTTTGGAGGGCATGTCCCCTTGTCCCCCCTGGATCCGCCCCTGTGTGTCAGGACCGCTGGAATGAGTGTGTTACCACCAAAGGAGACTACGTCGAGAAAGAAACGCGTTTGGGGACTCCATAGCTTGTCTCTTTCATGTTCAGGCCACGAACTTATCAGCCGCCCCTCGTATATGTTGTTGTCAGAAGATTGTTGTTACATCGCTTTCAGTAGATCGTTCAATGTCAGCAGATGCTACGATGTTGGGAACATCTGTGGCGATGAGACGGTCAAGGCCAAGGATGGATACCATTTTTTTAATTGAGCAATTTTAATTCAAAATCGTAGAAAAATGAGAAACATGTTTACATGTTTTTCTGAGTTCGAGGATTTCCACCGGGCCGTCGCTCGGAAAGTGGGAGGAGCTTGTGTGTGTGTGTGTGTGTGTGTGTGTGTGTGTGTGTGTGTGTGTGTGTGTGTGTGTGTGTGTGTGTGTGTGTGTGTGTGTGTGTGTGTGTGTGTGTGTGTGTGTGCGTGTGCGTGTGCGTGTGCGTGTGCGTGTGCGTGTGCGTGTGCGTGTGCGTGTGCGTGTGCGTGTGCGTGTGCGTGTGCGTGTGCGTGTGCGTGTGCGTGTGCGTGTGCGTGTGCGTGTGCGTGTGCGTGTGCGTGTGCGTGTGCGTGTGCGTGTGCGTGTGCGTGCGTGCGTGCGTGCATGCGTGCGTGCGTGCGTGCGTGTGTGCGTGTGTGTGTAGGCCTTGCAAGACAATCTTGGCATGCTTCACAAGTGTGTAGCGAGCCACTTCCTTCCTTTTCCAGAGAGTGGTCGGTCCGGACTCACTCGAGAGTTCCAGATACCTATTTACCTTTGCCTTGCTTCCTTCGAAATTGGGCTGTTCGTATAGCAGCGAAAATAAATGTTGTTTTCTTCATTAACTTTGAACATACAAGTATTCAATACATTACAATGCATTACACATTTATCTGAACCATTTTCCCATAATCAATCAATAAACATTTCAGAAAACCGTGATGCATTCGGCGGATTAACTTGGCCCCCTACGACGACGTATTTAGTGTATGCGATTTGTTGAGAGGTAATTCAAGGAGAGTTATTCATCGTTGAACAGATTGAAAGGAAAGCGCCAGATATGTCACACTTCCAATAATTAAGGGAAACACCGATCATGAACTCCGAAAGAAGTATATGTACTGTTTTTTTTAAATTCCCAAAACAAATAGCTCTCGAAATATACAAAGTTGTTATTTCATTTTTAAATTGAGACTCGATCAATTTACTACCAGACATGTTGCATAAGACAATGCAGAAAAATAGATAAAAAGGTGAATATTTCCCTTGAATATTACGTGGGCAGCGCTTGGTATCGGCGTTCGCGGCGTCCGTTTGTTTCTATCAGTCGCTATCTGTGCATCGCCAGCGTGTCGGTCGGAGACCTCAGTCAGCCCCGCTTTCCACTGCTCGGCCTGGCGTGTCTCACCGCGACCCTGTGGCTGACGCAACACGCAGACACCTACCTCCCCCAGTCCCCTCCCTCCTCGCCCTCCCCACCCTCCCGCCCTCCGCGCCGGTCTGCCTGGGCTGGTCCAGTGGTCAAGTCCAACAAGCACACACATCGGGCCGGCGGAGACGATGATTCCACCGCCTGCCGACAGGCGTCTCTGCTGCGGCGACGGCGGCGCACAGGGGTCTGACCATTGTGTCCCGAGCCTCCGCTCCAGCCGCGTCCGCCGCCGCCACACGCCGTCCTCAGACCGCCTCGCTGCGACCATCAGCACTCTGCCTGCACCTCCCGCGAGCAGCGCCCACCGCCGTCCTGCCGACCCGACCCGGTTCTAGCCTCTCCTCTTCAGACCCGAGACTGTCTGACGCGACCGAGTTCGAGTCTCGCCTCGGGCGGTTCCGAGTCAGCGTCAGTCTGACTCCGCCAGCGACACTCAGTCAGTCGAGGCGGTCCGCAGTCGTGAAGCTGAGGGCCTCAGGAGAGTCCAGTCGACACAGAGAGACCGTCAACATTACCGAGCTACCGCTGCCAACGCTGCTCCGCCGTCCTGTCCGCTGCTGCCCCTGCTGTGGTGAGTTGTCCGCTGCTGCCCCTGCTGTGGTGAGTTGTCCGCTGCTGCCCCTGCTGTGGTGAGTTGTCCGCTACTGCCCCTGCTGTGGTGAGTTGTCCGCTGCTGCCCCTGCTGTGGTGAGTTGTCTGATACTGTCCCTGCTGTGGTGAGTTGTCTGATACTGTCCCTGCTGTGGTGAGTTGTCTGGTCTGTGGTGAGTTGTCTGATATTGTCCCTGCTGTGGTGAGTTGTCTGGTCTGTGGTGCGTTGTCTGATACTGTCCCTGCTGTGGTGAGTTGTCTGATACTGTCCCTGCTGTGGTGAGTTGTCTGATACTGTCCCTGCTGTGGTGAGTTGTCTGGTCTGTGGTGAGTTGTCTGATATTGTCCCTGCTGTGGTGAGTTGTCTGATACTGTCCCTGCTGTGGTGAGTTGTCTGGTCTGTGGTGAGTTGTCTGATACTATCCCTGCTGTGGTGAGTTGTCTGATACTGTCCCTGCTGCGGTGAGTTGTCTGATACTGTCCCTGCTGTGGTGAGTTGTCTGATACTGTCCTTGCTGCGGTGAGTTGTCTGATACTGTCCCTGCTGTGGTGAGTTGTCTGATACTGTCCCTGCTGTGGTGCGTTGTCTGATACTGTCCCTGCTGTGGTGAGTTGTCTGATACTGTCCCTGCTGTGGTGAGTTGTCTGATACTGTCCCTGCTGTGGTGCGTTGTCTGATACTGTCCCTGCTGTGGTGAGTTGTCTGGTACTGTCCCTGCTGTGGTGAGTTGTCTGATACTGTCCCTGCTGTGGTGAGTTGTCTGGTACTGTCCCTGCTGTGGTGAGTTGTCTGATACTGTCCCTGCTGTGGTGCGTTGTCTGATACTGTCCCTGCTGTGGTGAGTTGTCTGGTACTGTCCCTGCTGTGGTGAGTTGTCTGATACTGTCCCTGCTGTGGTGAGTTGTCTGGTACTGTCCCTGCTGTGGTGAGTTGTCTGATACTGTCCCTGCTGTGGTGAGTTGTCTGGTACTGTCCCTGCTGTGGTGAGTTGTCTGATACTGTCCCTGCTGTGGTGCGTTGTCTGATACTGTCCCTGCTGTGGTGAGTTGTCTGATACTGTCCCTGCTGTGGTGAGTTGTCTGATACTGTCCCTGCTGTGGTGAGTTGTCTGATACTGTCCCTGCTGTGGTGCGTTGTCTGATACTGTCCCTGCTGTGGTGAGTTGTCTGGTACTGTCCCTGCTGTGGTGAGTTGTCTGATACTGTCCCTGCTGTGGTGAGTTGTCTGGTACTGTCCCTGCTGTGGTGAGTTGTCTGATACTGTCCCTGCTGTGGTGAGTTGTCTGGTACTGTCCCTGCTGTGGTGCGTTGTCTGATACTGTCCCTGCTGTGGCGAGTTGTCTGATACTGTCCCTGCTGTGGTGAGTTGTCTGATACTGTCCCTGCTGTGGTGAGTTGTCTGATACTGTCCCTGCTGTGGTGAGTTGTCTGATACTGTCCCTGCTGCGGTGAGTTGTCTGATACTGTCCCTGCTGTGGTGAGTTGTCTGATACTGTCCCTGCTGTGGTGAGTTGTCTGATACTGTCCCTGCTGTGGTGCGTTGTCTGATACTGTCCCTGCTGTGGTGAGTTGTCTGGTACTGTCCCTGCTGTGGTGAGTTGTCTGATACTGTCCCTGCTGTGGTGAGTTGTCTGGTACTGTCCCTGCTGTGGTGAGTTGTCTGGTACTGTCCCTGCTGTGGTGAGTTGTCCACTGCTGCCCCTGCTGTGGTGAGTTGTCCGCTGCTGCCCCTGCTGTGGTGAGTTGCCCGCTGCTGCCCCTGCTGTGGTGAGTTGTCCGCTGCTGCCCCTGCTGTGGTGAGTTGTCTGCTACTGTCCCTGCTGTGGTAAGTTGTCTGATTCCTCTTGTCCCTGCTGTGGTGAGTTGTCTGGTCTGTGTTGAATTGTCCGCTGCTGCCCCTGCTGTGGTGAGTTGTCTGATGCCTCTTGTCCCTGCTGTGGTGAGTTGTCTGATATTGTCCCTGCTGTGGTGAGTTGTCTGATACTGTCCCTGCTGTGGTGAGTTGTCTGGTACTGTCCCTACTGTGGTGAGTTGTCTGATACTGTCCCTGCTGTGGTGCGTTGTCTGGTCTGTGGTGAGTTGTCTGATACTGCCCCTGCTGTGGTGAGTTGTCTGGTACTGTCCCTACTGTGGTGAGTTGTCTGATACTGTCCCTGCTGTGGTGCGTTGTCTGGTACTTTCCCTGCTGTGGTGCGTTGTCTGGTACTGTCTCTGCTGTGGTGAGTTGTCTGATATTGTCCCTGCTGTGGTGAGTTGTCTGATATTATCCCTGCTGTGGTGCGTTGTCTGATACTGTCCCTGCTGTGGTGCGTTGTCTGGTACTGTCCCTGCTGTGGTGAGTTGTCTGATACTGTCCCTGCTGTGGTGTGTTGTCTGGTACTGTCCCTGCTGTGGTGAGTTGTCTGATACTGTCCCTGCTGTGGTGAGTTGTCTGATACTGTCCCTGCTGTGGTGAGTTGTCTGATATTATCCCTGCTGTGGTGCGTTGTCTGATACTGTCCCTGCTGTGGTGCGTTGTCTGGTCTGTGGTGAGTTGTCTGATACTGCCCCTGCTGTGGTGAGTTGTCTGGTACTGTCCCTACTGTGGTGAGTTGTCTGATACTGTCCCTGCTGTGGTGCGTTGTCTGGTACTTTCCCTGCTGTGGTGCGTTGTCTGGTACTGTCTCTGCTGTGGTGAGTTGTCTGATATTGTCCCTGCTGTGGTGAGTTGTCTGATATTATCCCTGCTGTGGTGCGTTGTCTGATACTGTCCCTGCTGTGGTGTGTTGTCTGGTACTGTCCCTGCTGTGGTGAGTTGTCTGATACTGCCCCTGCTGTGGTGAGTTGTCTGGTACTGTCCCTACTGTGGTGTGTTGGCTGATACTGTCCCTGCTGTGGTGCGTTGTCTGGTACTGTCCCTGCTGTGGTGAGTTGTCTGATATTGTCCCTGCTGTGGTGCGTTGTCTGATACTGTCCCTGCTGTGGTGAGTTGTCTGATACTGTCCCTGCTGTGGTGCGTTGTCTGATACTGTCCCTGCTGTGGTGAGTTGTCTGATACTGTCCCTGCTGTGGTGAGTTGTCTGATACTGTCCCTGCTGTGGTGAGTTGTCTGATACTGTCCCTGCTGTGGTGCGTTGTCTGGTACTGTCCCTGCTGTGGTGAGTTGTCTGATACTGTCCCTGCTGTGGTGAGTTGTCTGATACTGTCCCTGCTGTGGTGCGTTGTCTGGTACTGTCCCTGCTGTGGTGAGTTGTCTGATACTGTCCCTGCTGTGGTGAGTTGTCTGATACTGTCCCTGCTGTGGTGCGTTGTCTGGTACTTTCCCTGCTGTGGTGAGTTGTCTGATACTGTCCCTGCTGTGGTGAGTTGTCTGATACTGTCCCTGCTGTGGTGCGTTGTCTGGTACTGTCCCTGCTGTGGTGAGTTGTCTGATACTGTCCCTGCTGTGGTGAGTTGTCTGATACTGTCCCTGCTGTGGTGCGTTGTCTGGTACTGTCCCTGCTGTGGTGAGTTGTCTGGTCTGTGGTGCGTTGTCTGGTACTGTCCCTGCTGTGGTGAGTTGTCTGATACTGTCCCTGCTGTGGTGAGTTGTCTGATACTGTCCCTGCTGTGGTGTGTTGTCTGGTACTGTCCCTGCTGTGGTGAGTTGTCTGATACTGTCCCTGCTGTGGTGCGTTGTCTGATACTGTCCCTGCTGTAGTGCGTTGTCTGGTCTGTGGTGAGTTGTCTGGTGCTGTCCCTGCTGTGGTGCGTTGTCTGGTACTGTCCCTACTGTGGTGCGTTGTCTGGTACTGTCCCTGCTGTGGTGCGTTGTCTGGTATTGTCCCTGCTGTGGTGCGTTGTCTGGTACTGTCCCCGCTGTGGTGAGTTGTCTGGTCTGTGGTGAGTTGTCTGATACTGTCCCTGCTGTGGTGAGTTGTCTGGTATTGTCCCTGCTGTGGTGCGTTGTCTGGTACTGTCCCTGCTGTGGTGAGTTGTCTGGTACTGTCCCTGCTGTGGTGCGTTGTCTGGTACTGTCCCTGCTGTGGTGAGTTGTCTGATACTGTCCCTGCTGTGGTGAGTTGTCTGATACTGTCCCTGCTGTGGTGAGTTGTCTGGTACTGTCCCTGCTGTGGTGCGTTGTCTGATACTGTCCCTGCTGTGGTGAGTTGTCTGATACTTTCCCTGCTGTGGTGCGTTGTCTGGTACTGTCCCTGCTGTGGTGCGTTGTCTGGTACTGTCCCTGCTGTAGTGCGTTGTCTGGTCTGTGGTGAGTTGTCTGGTACTGTCCCTGCTGTGGTGAGTTGTCTGATACTGTCCCTGCTGTGGTGAGTTGTCTGATACTGTCCCTGCTGTGGTGCGTTGTCTGATACTGTCCCTGCTGTGGTGCGTTGTCTGGTACTGCCCCTGCTGTGGTGAGTTGTCCGCTACTGCCCCTGCTGTGGTGAGTTGTCTGGTCTGTGGTGAGTTGTCTGATACTGTCCCTGCTGTGGTGAGTTGTCTGATACTGTCCCTGCTGTGGTGAGTTGTCTGATATTGTCCCTGCTGTGGTGAGTTGTCTGGTACTGTCCCTGCTGTGGTGAGTTGTCCGCTGCTGCCCCTACTGTGGTGAGTTGTCCGCTGCTGCCCCTGCTGTGGTGAGTTGTCTGATACTGTCCCTGCTGTGGTGAGTTGTCTGGTCTGTGGTGAGTTGTCTGATACTGTCCCTGCTGTGGTGAGTTGTCCGCTGCTGCCCCTACTGTGGTGAGTTGTCTGATACTGTCCCTGCTGTGGTGAGTTGTCTGATACTGTCCCTGCTGTGGTGAGTTGTCTGATATTGTCCCTGCTGTGGTGAGTTGTCTGATACTGTCCCTGCTGTGGTGAGTTGTCTGATACTGTCCCTGCTGTGGTGAGTTGTCTGGTACTGTCCCTGCTGTGGTGAGTTGTCTGGTACTGTCCCTGCTGTGGTGCGTTGTCTGGTACTTTCCCTGCTGTGGTGCGTTGGCTGATACTGTCCCTGCTGTAGTGAGTTGTCTGATACTGTCCCTGCTGTGGTGAGTTGTCTGATACTGTCCCTGCTGTGGTGCGTTGTCTGATACTGTCCCTGCTGTGGCGAGTTGTCTGATACTGTCCCTGCTGTGGTGAGTTGTCTGATACTGTCCCTGCTGTGGTGCGTTGTCTGGTACTGTCCCTGCTGTGGTGAGTTGTCTGGTACTGTCCCTGCTGTGGTGCGTTGTCTGATACTGTCCCTGCTGTGGTGAGTTGTCTGATACTGTCCCTGCTGTGGTGAGTTGTCTGATACTGTCCCTGCTGTGGTGAGTTGTCTGATACTGTCCCTGCTGTGGTGAGTTGTCTGATACTGTCCCTGCTGTGGTGAGTTGTCTGGTCTGTGGTGAGTTGTCTGATACTGTCCCTGCTGTGGTGCGTTGTCTGGTACTTTCCCTGCTGTGGTGAGTTGTCTGGTACTGTCCCTGCTGTGGTGAGTTGTCTGGTACTGTCCCTGCTGTGGTGCGTTGTCTGGTACTGTCCCTGCTATGGTGAGTTGTCTGGTACTGTCCCTGCTGTGGTGCGTTGTCTGGTACTGTCCCTGCTGTAGTGCGTTGTCTGGTCTGTGGTGAGTTGTCTGGTACTGTCCCTGCTGTGGTGAGTTGTCTGGTACTTTCCCTGCTGTGGTGCGTTGTCTGGTACTGTCCCTGCTGTGGTGCGTTGTCTGGTACTGTCCCTGCTGTAGTGCGTTGTCTGGTCTGTGGTGAGTTGTCTGGTACTGTCCCTGCTGTGGTGAGTTGTCTGGTACTGTCCCTGCTGTGGTGAGTTGTCTGATACTCTCCCTGCTGTGGTGAGTTGTCTGATACTGTCCCTGCTGTGGTGAGTTGTCTGATACTGTCCCTGCTGTGGTGAGTTGTCTGATACTGTCCCTGCTGTGGTGAGTTGTCTGGTCTGTGGTGAGTTGTCTGATATTGTCCCTGCTGTGGTGAGTTGTCTGATACTGTCCCTGCTGTGGTGAGTTGTCTGGTCTGTGGTGAGTTGTCTGATACTGTCCCTGCTGTGGTGAGTTGTCTGATACTGTCCCTGCTGTGGTGAGTTGTCTGGTCTGTGGTGAGTTGTCTGATATTGTCCCTGCTGTGGTGAGTTGTCTGATACTGTCCCTGCTGTGGTGAGTTGTCTGGTCTGTGGTGAGTTGTCTGGTACTGTCCCTGCTGTGGTGAGTTGTCTGATACTGTCCCTGCTGTGGTGAGTTGTCTGGTACTGTCCCTGCTGTGGTGAGTTGTCTGATACTGTCCCTGCTGTGGTGAGTTGTCTGGTACTGTCCCTGCTGTGGTGTGTTGTCTGGTACTGTCCCTGCTGTGGTGAGTTGTCTGATACTGTCCCTGCTGCGGTGACTTGTCTGATACTGTCCCTGCTGTGGTGAGTTGTCTGATACTGTCCTTGCTGCGGTGAGTTGTCTGATACTGTCCCTGCTGTGGTGAGTTGTCTGATACTGTCCCTGCTGTGGTGAGTTTTCTGATACTGTCCCTGCTGTGGTGAGTTGTCTGATACTGTCCCTGCTGTGGTGCGTTGTCTGGTACTGTCCCTGCTGTGGTGAGTTGTCTGATACTGTCCCTGCTGTGGTGAGTTGTCTGATACTGTCCCTGCTGTGGTGAGTTGTCGGATACTGTCCCTGCTGTGGTGAGTTGTCTGCTACTGTCCCTGCTGTGGTGAGTTGTCCACTGCTGCCCCTGCTGTGGTGAGTTGTCCGCTGCTGCCCCTGCTGTGGTGAGTTGCCCGCTGCTGCCCCTGCTGTGGTGAGTTGTCCGCTGCTGCCCCTGCTGTGGTGAGTTGTCTGCTACTGTCCCTGCTGTGGTAAGTTGTCTGATTCCTCTTGTCCCTGCTGTGGTGAGTTGTCTGGTCTGTGTTGAATTGTCCGCTGCTGCCCCTGCTGTGGTGAGTTGTCTGATGCCTCTTGTCCCTGCTGTGGTGAGTTGTCTGATATTGTCCCTGCTGTGGTGAGTTGTCTGATACTGTCCCTGCTGTGGTGAGTTGTCTGGTACTGTCCCTACTGTGGTGAGTTGTCTGATACTGTCCCTGCTGTGGTGCGTTGTCTGGTCTGTGGTGAGTTGTCTGATACTGCCCCTGCTGTGGTGAGTTGTCTGGTACTGTCCCTACTGTGGTGAGTTGTCTGATACTGTCCCTGCTGTGGTGCGTTGTCTGGTACTTTCCCTGCTGTGGTGCGTTGTCTGGTACTGTCTCTGCTGTGGTGAGTTGTCTGATATTGTCCCTGCTGTGGTGAGTTGTCTGATATTATCCCTGCTGTGGTGCGTTGTCTGATACTGTCCCTGCTGTGGTGCGTTGTCTGGTACTGTCCCTGCTGTGGTGAGTTGTCTGATACTGTCCCTGCTGTGGTGTGTTGTCTGGTACTGTCCCTGCTGTGGTGAGTTGTCTGATACTGTCCCTGCTGTGGTGAGTTGTCTGATACTGTCCCTGCTGTGGTGAGTTGTCTGATATTATCCCTGCTGTGGTGCGTTGTCTGATACTGTCCCTGCTGTGGTGCGTTGTCTGGTCTGTGGTGAGTTGTCTGATACTGCCCCTGCTGTGGTGAGTTGTCTGGTACTGTCCCTACTGTGGTGAGTTGTCTGATACTGTCCCTGCTGTGGTGCGTTGTCTGGTACTTTCCCTGCTGTGGTGCGTTGTCTGGTACTGTCTCTGCTGTGGTGAGTTGTCTGATATTGTCCCTGCTGTGGTGAGTTGTCTGATATTATCCCTGCTGTGGTGCGTTGTCTGATACTGTCCCTGCTGTGGTGCGTTGTCTGGTACTGTCCCTGCTGTGGTGAGTTGTCTGATACTGTCCCTGCTGTGGTGTGTTGTCTGGTACTGTCCCTGCTGTGGTGAGTTGTCTGATACTGTCCCTGCTGTGGTGAGTTGTCTGATACTGTCCCTGCTGTGGTGAGTTGTCTGATATTATCCCTGCTGTGGTGCGTTGTCTGATACTGTCCCTGCTGTGGTGTGTTGTCTGGTACTGTCCCTGCTGTGGTGAGTTGTCTGATACTGCCCCTGCTGTGGTGAGTTGTCTGGTACTGTCCCTACTGTGGTGTGTTGGCTGATACTGTCCCTGCTGTGGTGCGTTGTCTGGTACTGTCCCTGCTGTGGTGAGTTGTCTGATATTGTCCCTGCTGTGGTGCGTTGTCTGATAGTGTCCCTGCTGTGGTGAGTTGTCTGATACTGTCCCTGCTGTGGTGCGTTGTCTGGTACTGTCCCTGCTGTGGTGAGTTGTCTGGTCTGTGGTGCGTTGTCTGGTACTGTCCCTGCTGTGGTGAGTTGTCTGATACTGTCCCTGCTGTGGTGAGTTGTCTGATACTGTCCCTGCTGTGGTGTGTTGTCTGGTACTGTCCCTGCTGTGGTGAGTTGTCTGATACTGTCCCTGCTGTGGTGAGTTGTCTGATACTGTCCCTGCTGTGGTGAGTTGTCTGATACTGTCCCTGCTGTGGTGCGTTGTCTGGTACTGTCCCTGCTGTGGTGAGTTGTCTGATACTGTCCCTGCTGTGGTGTGTTGTCTGGTACTGTCCCTGCTGTGGTGAGTTGCCTGATACTGTCCCTGCTGTGGTGAGTTGTCTGATACTGTCCCTGCTATGGTGAGTTGTCTGATACTGTCCCTGCTGTGGTGCGTTGTCTGGTACTGTCCCTGCTGTGGTGCGTTGTCTGATACTGTCCCTGCTGTAGTGCGTTGTCTGGTCTGTGGTGAGTTGTCTGGTACTGTCCCTGCTGTGGTGCGTTGTCTGATACTGTCCCTACTGTGGTGCGTTGTCTGGTACTGTCCCTGCTGTGGTGCGTTGTCTGGTATTGTCCCTGCTGTGGTGCGTTGTCTGGTACTGTCCCCGCTGTGGTGAGTTGTCTGGTCTGTGGTGAGTTGTCTGATACTGTCTCTGCTGTGGTGAGTTGTCTGGTATTGTCCCTGCTGTGGTGCGTTGTCTGGTACTGTCCCTGCTGTGGTGAGTTGTCTGGTACTGTCCCTGCTGTGGTGCGTTGTCTGGTACTGTCCCTGCTGTGGTGAGTTGTCTGATACTGTCCCTGCTGTGGTGAGTTGTCTGGTACTGTCCCTGCTGTGGTGCGTTGTCTGGTACTGTCCCTGCTGTGGTGCGTTGTCTGGTACTGTCTCTGCTGTGGTGCGTTGTCTGGTACTGTCCCTGCTGTGGTGAGTTGTCTGATACTGTCCCTGCTGTGGTGAGTTGTCTGATACTGTCCCTGGTGTGGTGAGTTGTCTGGTACTGTCCCTGCTGTGGTGCGTTGTCTGATACTGTCCCTGCTGTGGTGAGTTGTCTGATACTTTCCCTGCTGTGGTGCGTTGTCTGGTACTGTCCCTGCTGTGGTGCGTTGTCTGGTACTGTCCCTGCTGTAGTGCGTTGTCTGGTCTGTGGTGAGTTGTCTGGTACTGTCCCTGCTGTGGTGAGTTGTCTGATACTGTCCCTGCTGTGGTGAGTTGTCTGATACTGTCCCTGCTGTGGTGCGTTGTCTGATACTGTCCCTGCTGTGGTGCGTTGTCTGGTACTGTCCCTGCTGTGGTGAGTTGTCCGCTACTGCCCCTGCTGTGGTGAGTTGTCTGGTCTGTGGTGAGTTGTCTGATACTGTCCCTGCTGTGGTGAGTTGTCTGATACTGTCCCTGCTGTGGTGAGTTGTCTGATACTGTCCCTGCTGTGGTGAGTTGTCTGGTACTGTCCCTGCTGTGGTGCGTTGTCTGGTACTGTCCCTGCTGTGGTGCGTTGTCTGGTCTGTCCCTGCTGTGGTGCGTTGACTCGCACTGCCCCTGCTGTGGTGTGTTGTCTGGTACTGTCGCTGCTGTGGTGAGTTGTCTGATACTGTCCCTGCTGTGGTGCGTTGTCTGGTACTTTCCCTGCTGTGGTGCGTTGTCTGGTACTGTCTCTGCGGTGGTGAGTTGTCTGATATTGTCCCTGCTGTGGTGAGTTGTCTGATATTATCCCTGCTGTGGTGCGTTGTCTGATACTGTCCCTGCTGTGGTGAGTTGTCTGGTACTGTCCCTGCTGTGGTGAGTTGTCTGGTACTGTCCCTGCTGTGGTGAGTTGTCTGATACTGTCCCTGCTGTGGTGAGTTGTCTGATACTGTCCTTGCTGTGGTGAGTTGTCTGGTACTGTCCCTGCTGTGGTGAGTTGTCTGGTACTGTCCCTGCTGTGGTGAGTTGTCTGATATTGCCCCTGCTGTGGTGCGTTGTCTGATACTGTCCCTGCTGTGGTGAGTTGTCTGGTACTGTCCCTGCTGTAGTGCGTTGTCTGGTACTGTCCCTGCTATGGTGCGTTGTCTGGTACTGTCCCTGCTGTGGTGCGTTGTCTGGTACTGTCCCTGCTGTAGTGCGTTGTCTGGTACTGTCCCTGCTGTGGTGCGTTGTCTGGTACTGTCCCTGCTGTGGTGAGTTGTCTGGTACTGTCCCTGCTATGGTGCGTTGTCTGGTACTGTCCCTGCTGTGGTGAGTTGTCCGCTGCTGCCCCTGCTGTGGTGAGTTGTCTGGTACTGTCCCTGCTGTAGTGCGTTGTCTGGTCTGTGGTGAGTTGTCTGGTACTGTCCCTGCTGTAGTGCGTTGTCTGGTCTGTGGTGAGTTGTCTGGTACTGTCCCTGCTTTGCTGGCATACTTGGTACATGCAATAACTATTTTCGTAGTTTGTATTCTCTTTATGGTTAAATAAACGATAATATAATGTTGTGTGTTTAAAACTTCGAAGTAATGATCACACCGCTATAAATGTAATAAATGTATACACGGAATTCCCAGTTCCCAGTTGCATAGTGGGTACAGCGATCATTCAAACTACTTACCCTGCACTTACCCAGTACTTACCCTGTGCCAGTGGCCAATTTGCGAGCACGGTATGGTCAGCTTGCTTTATCACCCATCTTCCGAGCAAATGTTATGCTGACGCGACAGGAGTACATCTGTTTATTCATACTCCGCCGACGGGAATTCCCAATTACAGGCAAAACCACGTCATTCACTTAGAGAAGTCGTTTACATAGAGTAGTCGTTTCCATAGAGTACCGCCAGAACGCCACTGTACTCGGAGCCGGGTGTGTACTGTGTATGAGTGCACAATGTACGCGCATTGTTCTCGTGGTGTTACAATCGACTGTTACAATCGACTACAATCGACTCGACTGATGTTAGTGACGTAGGTTTGAGGCGACTCAAATCGTTGCATGCGTCCCCGGTGGTGCCACGGCATGCTTCTCCTCGGATAGCGACGTCTCAGAACTGGCGTTTAAGACTGACATGATAAACGTTATGCAGACTGTGACGTTATACTAGTGCCGTGTTAAACAGTTGCCTAGTCGGCGGTGTTTAACGCTGAGTCATGTCAGGGCCACACCCACCACTGGTACGATGGCGATAACAGCCTGCCCACTGTTTCGGTGGCGATAACAGCCTGACCACTGTTACGGTGGCGATAACAGCCTGACCACTGGTACGGTGGCGATAACAGCCTGACCACTGTTACAGTGGCGATAACAGTTTGACCACTGGTGTGGAGGCGATAACAGTTTGAGCCAAGCCGTTCCTGACGCGGAGTAAACAGGTGGCTGGTGCTGAGTCACTGAGTAAACAGGTTACTGGTGCTGAGTCACTGAGTAAACCGGTGGCTGGTGCTGAGTCACTGAGTAAACCGGTGGCTGGTGCTGAGTCACTGAGTAAACAGGTTACTGGTGCTGAGTCACTGAGTAAACAGGTTACTGGTGCTGAGTCACTGAGTAAACAGGTGGCTGGTGCTGAGTCACTGAGTAAACAGGTGACTGGTGCTGAGTCACTGAGTAAACAGGTTACTGGTGCTGAGTCACTGAGTAAACAGGTTACTGGTGCTGAGTCACTGAGTAAACAGGTGGCTGGTGCTGAGTCACTGAGTAAACAGGTTACTGGTGCTGAGTCACTGAGTAAACAGGTTGCTGGTGTTGAGTCACTGAGTAAACAGGTTACTGGTGCTGAGTCACTGAGTAAACCGGTGGCTGGTGCTGAGTCACTGAGTAAACAGGTGGCTGGTGCTGAGTCACTGAGTAAACAGGTTACTGGTGCTGAGTCACTGAGTAAACAGGTGACTGGTGCTGAGTCACTGAGTAAACCGGTGGCTGGTGCTGAGTCACTGAGTAAACAGGTTGCTGGTGCTGAGTCACTGAGTAAACCGGTGGCTGGTGCTGAGTCACTGAGTAAACCGGTGGCTGGTGCTGAGTCACTGAGTAAACCGGTGGCTGGTGCTGAGTCACTGAGTAAACCGGTGGCTGGTGCTGAGTCACTGAGTAAACCGGTGGCTGGTGCTGAGTCACTGAGTAAACCGGTGGCTGGTGCTGAGTCACTGAGTAAACCGGTTACTGGTGTTGAGTTGAACATGTGATCCGTATGGAAATGCTGCAGCACATACCAACTGTTCCTTCTGCAGATGCTGCAGCACATACCAACTGTTCCTTCTGCAGATGCTGCAGCACATACCAACTGTTCCTTCTGCAGATGCTGCAGCACATACCAACTGTTCCTTCTGCAGATGCTGCAGCACATACCAACTGTTCCTTCTGCAGATGCTGCAGCACATACCAACTGTTCCTTCTGCAGATGTTGCAGCACATACCAACTGTTCCTTCTGCAGATGCTGCAGCACATACCAACTGTTCCTTCTGCAGATGCTGCAGCACATACCAACTGTTCCTTCTGCAGATGCTGCAGCACATACCAACTGTTCCTTCTGCAGATGTTGCAGCACATACCAACTGTTCCTTCTGCAGATGTTGCAGCACATACCAACTGTTCCTTCTGCAGATGTTGCAGCACATACCAACTGTTCCTTCTGAAGATGTTGCAGTGCGTATCAGCGCCTCCTTCTGAAGATGTTGCAGTGCGTATCAGCGCCTCCATTTGACGATGCAGCAGGCTATAACAGCTGTTCCACCTGACTATTCTGCAGTGTTTAACATCGGTCTGTGTGGCTCTATATTACAGGCCGTCAATATTGCAGTGTATAACATCGGTCTGTGTGGCTCTATGTTGCAGGCCGTCAATATTGCAGTGTATAACATCGGTCTGCGGGCCTCTCTGTTGCAGGCCTCTATGTTACAGGCCGTCAATATTGCAGTGTATAACATCGGTCTGTGTGGCTCTATGTTGCAGGCCGTCAATATTGCAGTGTATAACATCGGTCTGCGGGCCTCTATGTTGCAGGCCTTTATGTTGCAGGCCGTCAATATTGCAGTGTATAACATCGGTCTGTGTGGCTATATGTTGCAGGCCGTCAATATTGCAGTGTATAACATCGGTCTGCGGGCCTCTATGCTGCAGGCCTTTATGTTACAGGCCGTCAATATTGCAGTGTATAACATCGGTCTGCGGGCCTCTATGTTGCAGGCCGCGCCATGTCTGTACCGTACAGCATGCACGCCGTCGGGAAGGTGCGTGAGAATATGAAGAAGGATGGTGGCTGCGGCGCCGGTAACAACGCTTCAGCCTCCGCGCCTAAACAGTCTGCAGGATGGCAGGCCCAGGGTAAGCCATGGGCTGTCAGCGTAAATCAGGGGCTGCCAGGGTAAGTCAGAGGCTGCCAGGGTTAGTCAGGGACTGCCAGGGTAAGTCGGGGGCTGCCAAGGTAAGTCGGGGGCTGCCAGCGTAAGTCAGGGGCTGCCAGGGTAAGTCAGGGGCTGTCAGGGTAAGTCAGGGGCTGCCAGGGTAAGTCAGGGGCAGCCAGGGTAAGTCAGGGGTTGCCAGGGTAAGTCAGGGGCTGTCAGGGTAAGTCGGGGGCTGGCAGGGTAAGTCGGGGGCTGTCAGGGTAAGTCAGGGGCTGCCAGGGTAAGTCAGGGGCTGTCAGGGTAAGTCAGGGGATGCCAGGGTAAGTCGGGGGCTGTCAGGGTAAGTCAGGGACTGCCAGGGCAAGTCAGGGGCTGCCAGGGTAAGTCGGGAGCTGCCAGGGTAAGTCAGGGTAAGTTGGTGGGGGAGGGGGGCTGCCAGAGTAAGTCAGGGGCTGCCAGGGTAAGGCAGGGGCTGACAGAGTAAGTTGGGGCTGTCAGGGTAAGTCGGGGGATGTCAGGGTAAGTCAGGGTAAGTCGGGAGCTGCCAGGGTAAGTCGGGAGCTTCGAGGGTAAGTCGGGAGCTGCCAGGGTAAATCAGGGGCTGCCAGGGTAAGTCGGGAGCTGCCAGGGTAAGTCGGGAGCTGCCATGGTAAGTCAGGGGCTGCCAGGGTAAGTGGGGGCTGCCAGGGTAAGTCAGGGGGTGCAAGGGTAAGTGGGGGGCTGCCAGGGTAAGTCAGATACTGCCAAGATAAGTCGGGGGCTGCCAGGGTAGGTCGGGAGCTGCCAGGGTAAGTCGGGGGCTGCCAGGGTAAGTCGGGGCTGCCAGGTTAAGTCGGGGGCTGCCAGGGGTGTAGAGTACCTCCACCACTATACAGAGTATCTCCGTCCTCCACCACTGAACAGATTACCTCCACCACTAAACAAAGTACCTCCACCACCAAACAGAGAACCTTCGACACTGAACAGAATACCTCCACCACTAAACAGAGTACCTCCACCACTAAACAGAGTACCTCCACCACTCAACAGAGTACCTCCACCACTCAACAGAGTACTTCCACCACTAACAGAGTACCTCCACCACTAAACAGAGTACCTCCACCACTCAACAGAGTACTTCCACCACTAAACAGAATACCTCCACCACTAAACAGAATACCTCCACCACTAAACAGAGTACCTCCACCACTAAACAGAAAAACAGAATACCTCCACCACTAAAAAGGAAAACGGAATACCTCTACCACTAAACGGAGTACCTTCGACACTGAACAGAATACCTCCACCACTAAACAGAGAACCTCTACCACTAAACAGAATACCTCCACCACTAAACAGAGTACCTCCACCACTAAACAGAAAAACAGAATACCTCCACCACTAAACAGGAAAACGGAATACCTCTACCACTAAACGGAGTACCTTCGACACTGAACAGAATACCTCCACCATTAAACAGAGAACCTCTACCACTAAACAGAATACCTCCACCACTATACAGAGTATCTCCTCCACTGGGGTGCGGAGTACTTCCGCCACTTAACAGGGGGAGGGGGGGGGGGGAGGGGGAGGAGACTGGGGTGCAGGACCAGAGTAGATCAGGGGACCGGCTGGGGTGCAAAGTTTTAGGGGGTACTATGTTGCAACATACCTATTGACGGACTCTGGGATTGATAAAGACACCGTAAGTTTGGAACCTATGAGGTGGGGAACAAAGTAAGCCAGGACGGAGATGTCCGGGACACGATAGTACCTTCGTCTGATACTGGTAGAGGTACAAAGTAAGTTAAGGATGGGATTCGGTCGAGGACAGCGTGTTATGATGTCATGCATGTCACTTGATCGCAGAATCAGAACCAGCACACAATAAGATCTTCATAAAGCCCATCTTGGGTTGCACCGGATTTCACGATAATATGCAACAGTTGATCTTGGATCTCGGATATCTCGATGCGAATTCATAACAAATATTAAATCCCAATGGTTCGTTCGATGTGACTTAGTTACGTGTCCTGGATCCCTCGAGATTTCTTGATAAAGCTTTGAAGTGGACCTATTTGATAGCATCCTATAAGATGTTATATAACATCCTATATAACACCAGGAATTCATACTTTTCTGTTTAATGCACGCAAATAAAACAAAAACGATATTGACAATGATTACTTCAGATATAATGGATCTTTCCATCGAATCCGATGGATCCCGGAACAAAAGTCGGAAAGCGCAGCTAGAAGAGTCTTTGTGGATTTCTTTTGGAAAACTCATAGATCTGAAATCCGTTTTTTTTTGTATAATCTTCGTGATGACACTGCGGTTCAAGTCCTATGAAGTAGAGTCGGTATAATATTTTTTTTAACTGCGTACGCCTGTTTATTACTTTTCTTTCTTTCATGTGTTTCGAAGTCTGGCCAAGACCATAAGTTTATTGTTGTTATTTTTACTTAAAAAAATATATAATCCGCATTTTTGAATGGATGGATTTTCGAGGTCAGGAACCACGCTAAGCAGAGCTTGTTGCGCAGGTCCTGACCCCACCACCCGATCACGCAATTCCTGGCGTCCGGCAGAATATATCCATCATCCCTCCGTATATAACCATCATCCCAGACAACTGACCATCAACCATCATCCCTCCGTATATAACCATCATCCCTCCGTATATAACCATCATCCCAGACAACTGACCATCAACCATCATCCCTCCGTATATAACCAGCATCCCTCCGTATATAACCATCATCCCTCCGTATATAACCATCATCCCAGACAACTGACCATCAACCATCATCCCTCCGTATATAACCATCATCCCAGACAACTGACCATCAACCATCATCCCTCCGTATATAACCATCATCCCTCCGTATATAACCATCATCCCTCCGTATATAACCATCATCCCTCCGTATATAACCATCATCCCAGACAACCGACCATCAACCATCATCCCTCCGTGTATAACCATCATCCCAGACAACTGACCATCAACCATCATCCCTCCGTATATAACCATCATCCCTCCGTGTATAACCATCATCCCAGACAACTGACCATCAACCATCATCCCTCCGTATATAACCAGCATCCCTCCGTATATAACCATCATCCCTCCGTATATAACCATCATCCCTCCGTATATAACCATCATCCCAGACAACTGACCATCAACCATCATCCCTCCGTATATAACCATCATCCCTCCGTATATAACCATCATCCCTCCGTATATAACCATCATCCCTCCGTATATAACCATCATCCCTCCGTATATAACCATCATCCCTCCGTATATAACCATCATCCCTCCGTATATAACCATCATCCCTCCGTATATAACCATCATCCCAGACAACCGACCATCAACCATTATCCCTCCGTATATAACCATCATCCCAGACAACTGACCATCAACCATCATCCCTCCGTATATAACCATCATCCCTCCGTATATAACCACCATCCCTCCGTATATAACCATCATCCCTCCGTGTATAACCATCATCCCAGACAACTGACCATCAACCATCATCCCTCCGTATATAACCATCATCCCTCCGCATATAACCACCATCCCTCCGTATATAACCATCATCCCTCCGTATATAACCATCATCCCAGACAACTGACCATCAACCATCATCCCTCCGTATATAACCATCATCCCTCCGTGTATAACCATCATCCCAGACAACTGACCATCAACCATCATCCCTCCGTATATAACCATCATCCCTCCGTGTATAACCATCATCCCAGACAACTGACCATCAACCATCATCCCTCCGTATATAACCATCATCCCTCCGTATATAACCATCATCCCTCCGTATATAACCATCATCCCTCCGTATATAACCATCATCCCTCCGTATATAACCATCATCCCAGACAACTGCCCCAGCGGAATGCTGAGCTGCTACAGCCCGTCTCGGGACTTCCCGCAGGATCCCCGACTCAACACATTATGTATACACCGTCACATAACTGCCGCGGTCAGGTCTGGCACGGTGTGAAGCCGTGATCCCAGGTCTGGCACGGTGTGAAGCCGTGATGGCACGGTGTGAAGCCGTGATGGCACGGTGTGAAGCCGTGATGGTACGGTGTGAAACCGTGATGGCACGGTGTGAAGCCGTGATCCCAGGTCTGGCACGGTGTGAAGCCGTGATGGCACGGTGTGAAACCGTGATGGCACGGTGTGAAGCCGTGATCCCAGGTCTGGCACGGTGTGAAGCCGTGATGGCACGGTGTGAAACCGTGATGGCACGGTGTGAAGCCGTGATCCCAGGTCTGGCACGGTGTAAAGCCGTGATGGCACGGTGTGAAGCCCTGATGGCACGGTGTGATGCCGTGATCCCAGGTCTGGCATGGTGTGAAGCCGTGATGGCACGGTCTGGCACGGTGTGAATCCGTGATGGCACGGTCTGGCACGGTGTGAAGCCGTGATGGCACGGTGTGAAGCCGTGATGGCACGGTGTGAAGCCCTGATGGTACGGTGTGAAGCCCTGATGGCACGGTGTGAAGCCGTGATGGCACGGTGTGAAGCCGTGATGGCACGGTATGAAGCCGTGATCCCAGGTCTTGCACGGTGTGAAGCCGTGATGGCACGGTGTGAAGCCGTGATGGCACGGTGTGAAGCCGTGATGGCACGGTGTGAAGCCGTGATGGCACGGTGTGAAGCCGTGATGGCACGGTGTGAAGCCGTGATCCCAGGTCTGGCATGGTGTGAAGCCGTGATGGCACGGTGTGAAGCCATGATGGCACGGTGTGAAGCCGTGATGGCACGGTGTGAAGCCGTGATCCCAGGTCTGGCATGGTGTGAAGCCGTGATGGCACGGTCTGGCACGGTGTGAATCCGTGATGGCACGGTCTGGCACGGTGTGAAGCCGTGATGGTACGGTGTGAAGCCGTGATGGCACGGTGTTAAGCCGTGATGGCACGGTGTGAAGCCGTGATGGCACGGTGTGAAGCCGTGATGGCACGTTGTGAAGCCGTGATCCCAGGTCTGGCACGGTGGAAGCCGTGATCCCAGGTCTGGCACGGTGTGAAGCCGTGATCCCAGGTCTGGCACGGTGTGAAGCCGTGATGGCACGGTGTGAAGCCGTGATGGCACGTTGTGAAGCCGTGATCCCAGGTCTGGCACGGTATGAAGCCGTGATGGCACGGTGTGAAGCCGTGATGGCACGGTGTGAAGCCGTGATCCCAGGTCTGGCACGGTGTGAAGCCGTGATGGCACGGTGTGAAGCCGTGATGGCACGGTGTGAAGCCGTGATCCCAGGTCTGGCACGGTGTGAAGCCGTGATGGCACGGTGTGAAGGCGTGATGGCACGTTGTGAAGCCGTGATCCCAGGTCTGGCACGGTGTGAAGCCGTGATGGCACGGTGTGAAGCCGTGATGGCACGGTGTGAAGCCGTGATCCCAGGTCTGGCATGGTGTGAAGCCGTGATGGCACGGTCTGGCACGGTGTGAGTCCGTGATGGCACGGTCTGGCACGGTGTGAAGCCGTGATGGCACGGTGTGAAGCCGTGATGGCACGTTGTGAAGCCGTGATCCCAGGTCTGGCACGGTGTGAAGCCGTGATGGCACGGTGTGAAGCCGTGATGGCACGGTGTGAAGCCGTGATCCCAGGTCTGGCACGGTGTGAAGCCGTGATGGCACGGTGTGAAGGCGTGATGGCACGTTGTGAAGCCGTGATCCCAGGTCTGGCACGGTGTGAAGCCGTGATGGCACGGTGTGAAGCCGTGATGGCACGTTGTGAAGCCGTGATCCCAGGTCTGGCACGGTGTGAAGCCGTGATGGCACGGTCTGGCACGGTGTGAAGCCGTGATGGCACGGTGTGAAGCCCTGATGGCACGGTGTGAAGCCGTGATCCCAGGTCTGGCACGGTGTGAAGCCGTGATGGTAGTTACGGCTCAACGGCGGCTGGCGCAAAGCCAGCGCAGTGTCTCTAACTTTGGCAAAGCCAGCGCAGTGTCTCTCTAACTTTGGCGGTAGTTTCTTTGGCCTACTGTTTCATGCTCAGTTAAAGGGATATTGCCACCTCCGGAGGATTTCTAAAAAGCAACTTAAATGAATGGTGGTGATCAACAAACGTGTATGCCTTAGCTCAAACTTGCTCCTGCAGCACCTAAACCAGGGTATCGGCAATTTATTTTGTATTGATTTCTGACTCCAAAACGTTGGTCCCAGCTGTGCTCAGTACTAGATTCATGATGGCCGCTCTCATCCAGTTTGGCTGTGAAATTGGCGCCCGCCCAAAGCCGCAGCGCCCGAATTCGCCGAGACTTGACCTTGAAAAGTCTATCTGTGTTATAAGGTATTGGTCACAAATCTCCTACGGCCCCAAAGTCGAGCCATAGCCATTCTTGCTGTTTTATTCATGTTTTATTATGAAAGAGGCTATGGTTGTTGAAAATATAACTAACTGTATACGCATTTTAGTTGTAAAGTGCACGGACGGAATGGTGATGTTGAGTTTGCAATATTCAAAAGCAAATCATAGTCCGCAAAGAAGTGATTCTAAATAGTGATGAGGCGACTCCAATTTTACGAATGTGTGCCAATCATGAGTGGTGCAAATGTATTTTTTTATCTAATGGAGGGAGTTTCGGGAACAAAATTTTGCAGGTGAAATCGGACACGCATAATCTACCGATACACACCAAAAACTCCATATAGGCGTGCGAGGTGGCAATATCCCTTTAACCCTTGCAGTGGCTCTAAACCGTTAATACAGTTGCTTCGGTCCGCAGTTTCACGGCAGAAGAAAATGCAAAACCCTTGCAGTGGCTCTCAAACTTTGGTGTCAGTTTATCTCGTCTCCAGTTTCACAGCAGCAGAGAGTGGCGGATCTATGGTTATGCAAAATGGGCAATTCTTCCCCCCTCCCACCCCAAACCGCCTGAAATCGGCGAAAAAAAATTGGCACATTTCCTGATATAGAAGCAAATCTAAGCAAGTTTTGCCCAGGAAAGTTTGCTTTAAATCAGCTATCAATGCATAAGCAAGCGAAATCCGACGAGTTTTCAGAATTGTGTGAGACTTTTGGGAATCTTGCTCCCCCGAACTCGAAACCTAGATCTACCACTGGCAGCAGACAATGCAAAACCTTCGCAGTGGCTCTCAAACCTTCCCACGGCGCTTTCTCTGCTCGCTGGGGTGCGCTTGGCAACAGACGCTGCATCGTGGGGCGACACAGCAGAACATCAGTGAGCAGGTCATGCTCTCGTACAACCCACCCGAGTCCTACGTTCCTGCCCGCTGGGACCGTCTTGTATCGTTGTTTATTGTAACGCGTAACACGGTTACAATAAACAACAAGGCCTAAGCCGTTCCGACGTTATCGTGAGACAGCAGTTTCCAGAAGACTTGCGTGTTTACTCACGGGAAATGTTACATAAGTATAACATTGCTCAAGTTTAACATGAAAAACCAAGTGTGGTTTTTCAGTGAGTAATTATAAAAGGAAGAGCTGGAAGTGCATTGACCTCTTATTTTACTGCGAGTGTCCTTGAGGCAAAGCTCGAGCATGTTTGAAGCATGATACTTTTTTGAATAGGTTGGCTTTATTGTAGACATAACACAAAGTGTGCATAACTTCCTCCAGACAGCCTGTCAAGCCAACCAAACCAGTCGGGCGGGCCGCCAGGCCGACAAAGTTTAAACCGTGTCTCAAAAACAGTCTCAGTCTCAAACCGAACAGTCTCAAACCGTCTGCGGCATCTCGTGACTCGCCACGTGTTCCTTTAACACGACCGGCACAAGATGAATTTAATTAATTCCGTATTCTAGGCCAATCAATTAGTTGATATCCAACATTTTGTAAGCGATGGAAAGGCCACTGGAAACTTTTGTTTCGCTTATGTCATTATTTGACATTACCAGCAAAAATGCACACAGCAGATATAGCGTCAGCTAGCTGAACTAAAGCAATCGAACCAGGGGTCCACCACGGGGGGACGTGTCCTCCCATTCTTGAGCCAGGGTGGATTATCCCCCCATTTTCCCTGACAAACAACTATATATTATCCACCTTCTTCCACACTCCACGCTCAACAGCTTTTCGCTGACGCTCCAGCCACTTCCCGCTCAGCAACTTTCCGGTTTCGTTCACGCTACAACCTCCCTCCCCCTCCCCGCTCATTACCTTTTCGCTGACGCTCCAGCTCCCCCGCTCAACAATTTTTCGCTAACGCTCCCCCCCCCCCCGTCAACAACTTTCCGCTGACGGCGACCACTCGCTTCCCTCGATCCCGTCCCCCCCCCCCAATTTCAAAGGCGTGGCGGAGCCCCTGAATCGATTGTATTTATTTGTATCGTCCATGTGTTTCTACCCTGACCTAGATATCGTAGCATTCTACATTAATTATTTACGCCAATTATTGCAGTAACAACTACATCAATGTTTCTTCTGAATTCTGACTCCGCTCTCTCGTGATGTGTGGCCTGCAAAAAGCATTACCCGCACACACACTGAAACAGACCTGGTAAAATGGAAATAGACATGGACAGACATGGTAAGTACCATGTCTGCATCTGTTTCAGTGTGCGGGCGGGTACTCTGTAAGCTATTCTTTCACCTCTACTTTGTGCACCACCCGAAGCACGTTAGGCCCGTTCATCACGTGACCCCACAGCAGGCCCTCCGCATACTGCAATACCGCATACCGCATACCGCATACCACATACCGCATACCACATACCACGTGCCCCGAACAGGCCCCACGCATATCACAACATCCGGGCCACGTGACTCGTCCCGCACACGTTCCCCCGGAAATGAACACCCCGTGACGTCACAACAGCCCTGGACAGTGTCCAGTGTCCACAGTGTCCAACCTTCCTGGTAACAGAGCGGGCGGGGTCGTAGGGAGGGCATCGGCTGGACTGTCCAATCAGTGATCTGCCCCCCCCCCCCCCGCCCCGCGTCTGGGCGCGGTATCCGGCCGTCTGCTCCGAGTGGTAGTACGAGGCGCGGCGAGGCGAGGCGAGGCGAGGCGGGACGGGGCGAGTCGGGGCGAGCAGGCGCGTACACAGGATTTTCGTAAGGGGGCACGACCTCAAGGGAGCCCCGTCGGACCACGAGGAGTCTCCACCATTGCGGGGAAAATTTATCGGGTACATTTTTGGAGTTGACCGAAATAGTTCACGGTATATATATATCGACGCGGCTCGATGGGACAAAAAAATGGTGGAACGTTTCCACGCCCCCCCTCTAACTCGGTTCCTATGGAACGTAGACAAACACCGAAAATACCTTTCGAAAGCTCGCCAGAAATCATTTTGAAACTATTTCGGTTATTTTTTTTTGGCTAAGGTCAATAATGAGGTCACCAGAGGTTATCAAAAGTCAGATTTTAAGCTTTAGGACTTCCAGAAACCCTCATATCTCGGAAACTATGATAGCTAGGAACACACGAAAACAAGCAATCAAAAGCTCTTGAAATATGAATTCGCCAATGATGCCCCCAAATTTTAGCTCATATCAATATGTTAGGCTCCAGAGGTCATCAAAGGTTAAACAGTTTTTTAAAAACAGTTTTCGCAAATACATTTTATCTCATAAACATAAGGCAATAATTTTGACCCCATCATGTTCATCTCGTCAAGGCACTTCGAATCCTATTCATGTTGACCAGTTTAGATCAACTTATAAATTTGAGGTCATGGTCAAGTGGTGACCCAAGTTGGTCATATTTGTTTATTTGTTTATTTGCTTTCATCGCCAACAGAGTCATACTCCACTGACAGGCGAAGTCAAAAAGATAAAAGACATGAAACACAACACATATATCACAGCCTAAAGTCGTTATAAAAGTAGAAGATGAATGACATGATGAACGAAGTGATGATGACTATGCGGTTAAAACGTACCTGATCACGAGAGCTCTAAAAACGCCAAAACTGTCATGAAAGATGTCTACGTTCAAATGACTGGCCAAGAAAACATTCATGGCTTTAGGGATCCTGCAGAACATCCCTGATTCGATAGTTCTGACTCGAGCTCGAGGCACGGCGAACAGGGTGAGGGTGCGGGTCGATCGAGGCGGCACGTGCAGAGGAAAAGAGTTGAGCAGAACCTGAGAATCCACTCTCCCCCGCATAATGTTCCTCAGGAAGAGCATGTCATGCTGCACTCTGCGTTGTGCTAAAGATGGAATTTTGAAATGGAGCAGAAGGCTACCATAAGAAAGATCATTCGTTTGTCCGGAGGAAGTGTGAGCTAGCAGCCAAATGAGGGAACTTGTGCTGCAACTCGATCGACCCGCACCTTGTGGGAGTGGCCGCCCCCGCCCAGACCACGCTGCAATATTCTAAAATCGATCGCACATTCGCGAAGTACGCAGCCAGTACTGCCGCTTCGGTTGAATTTGACTTGACACGTCTCCCAATATTGCATATTGGGAGACGTGTCGCGACGAGATTAACTAGTTGGCACCGGTGACACTTGTTATCTTCATTCTTTCGAGAGTTATTGACAAAAAACGTGTTTGTGACCTCAGATGACCTCGGTTTGCCCTGTAAGAGTCACTGATTAAAAATTGCACATGGAATCATCAAGAATGGCCCATGGTAACACGACCCACAAGGAATTTAACTGATATCAAGAATGCTCGGAATAGGAAGTATTTGAACATTTCTCCATTTACTTATAATGGGGAGGTCACGACACTGACCCGACCTTAGGTCACCGATATACAAAATCTTGGATATCTGAATTGTAGGTATGTACCTATGACCTTATTAAATCGTGTAAGTTTGAAACCGATCGGCCAAGAACTGTGGCTGGGTACGACCACAACCGTTTTTTGGAGGTGGGTCACGTTACCTGGCCTAGCGACCTGACCTGAGATCATTTGTAAAAACACATCCGGATTT